>CABHPQ010170857.1:11858-77289 GCA_902168405.1 Peromyscus aztecus
GTGTTTTATTAATAAGAGCGTTTAGCAATTTGTCTTACATACAAGGTGTCTTCAGACAACTGGGAAATTTGAATGGGATATGGGGATTGCATTAGACTGAGGGGCTGATCTGGAAGTGCCAACAATGCTTGAGTGAGCTGTGACTAGAAGGTCACGGCGTAACAAGATCCAGTCCCCAATTGTTCATGTCATGGAAGTACTGAAGATGCCCTACTTAGGAGAAAATGGTACACATTAGGAAGGGGTGGGGCTGCACATTAATAACTTACTCTCAAATGCTTTAAGAAAACGAAATTTAGAAGGACCATATCTGCAATCTTTTCTGAAATTGAGGAGATATGGAAATTTTAATTACTACATTAGCCCAGTCTAACTGTATTAATCATATGCAGCATTTCAAGGTGTCTTCACAGGCATGTCAACATGCAGACAACAGGCCACGTGCACGTCAAGACAGCTGTGCAACAGGACACAAATTGTAAACTTAAAAGTATGATGGATATTTTTTAGGTCATCTCTCCTTTTCATTCTCTGAGTTAGTATCAGTCTTCTGTTTGGGCCCCCAACAGTCACCTCCTCCTGGCAATCCAAGGGCTGGCCTTGCCTTTCTGTCCTGTCAGCCTGGTCTCTCCACAAGAGGCCTCTGTCCGGCTTTGGCTTTCGCAGACACAGTAGACACAGAGCTGTGCCTGCCATGGTTCTAATTTGGACCAGTCTCCTGTGGTTCTTGAATCCACTCAGTGTTGACAAGTTCCCCAGGGAGACAGCCCACCACAGTGAGGGGCTGTTCTTGCCACATGCAAACACAGGTGGGTGTACAAATCCTGACACTGAGCCTTCTTCCTTTGGCCTCCCACGTTTTAGACTTCTTCCTGATATTTAAGTCATTATTTATTTTAGACTCCACTCTTATTGATGACCCTTACTAACACATATGGATACCTTCTCATCACTAGTGAAGAACTGAACTATGATTGCTACACATGGTCCTTGATAGTATTAAATATGAACTAACAGAATTTGGAACTAAGTTCCTTGGTCCATAAAGCTGCAGCTACTTGTGTGTGCATACACCATTAGAATGTAAGCATTTGTGTGTGAGAGAACACATGTGGATATATGCATGTAAGTATGTTTGTATACATTCGTGTGTATGCATTCATATGAGTATGTGTGTGTACATATGTGTGTGAGAATGTTTATGTGTGCATGTTCATGGGTGTATGCAGGCCTGTATATGTGCATGTATTCATGAGTATGTGCAAGTGTGTATACACATGAGTTCATGTGTGTGTACATGTGAGTGTGTACATGTGGGTAAGCATATATGTGCATGTGCATGTGTTTGCATCTATGTCTGTGTGCACAAGTGTATGTATATGTGTGTGCTTGTGCATGTGTGTGCATGCATGTGTGGGCATATCTGTGCATGTATGTGTGCACCCATTTGTGTATGTTTGTGTGTACATGTGTATGTTTGGTGTATGCATGTTCATGAGTATGTGTTTTCATGAGTATGTGTGTACTGTATATGTGTGTACATGCATAAGTGTGTGAATGTGCACACTTTTGTGTGTTTTGTGCAGTGAGTGCATGTGTGAACACATCTCTATATGAGCATTGTGTGTGTATGTGTGTGTGTGCACATGTGTATGTGTGCATCTGTGTGTGTGTTTGCACATGCACTAGGGATTGAACTGAGGTCTTCTTCTCAATATGCTATGTAACTGAGCTAAACATTCAGCCTTCAAATCCTGTTTTATTTCAATTTTATTTACTTATTTTATTTTATGTTATGGGTGTTCAGTCTTTGTGTACAAGTGTGCACCATTTTCATGCTCAGTGCTCACAAAGGACAGAAGAGGCCTCACCCTGGAACAGTTGTTACGGTTGGTTGTATGATACATGTGGTACTGAGAATTGAACCTATGTCCCTTACAGATGCAGCCAGTGCTCTTAGCCATTGAACCACATCTCCATGCCCTCAAATCCTATTTAAAATGCCTGACAGTCAGTATTAAACATAACATTTCTACTATGAATCTATCTTTGGACATGTTTGAGAAAATTCGTTATAAAAAGACCAGAGAAGAATGAAAAATGGTTTTTCTGTTACTTTCATGACACAGTTTTGTTAACTGATGTTTATGACTAAAGGAAACTTATTTCTCTTCAGTTTCTTAGAGTTTTAGAAATATGTGAGGGGTGTAAATTAACTTTTGGCATTCACTTTATGCCTCCAAGTACATATTTCTGGTAGGAAGAGTTAAGTGTGATAAATACAATATTAATAATTATTCCTAGAAATGGATAGCCAAGGAAATCCTGAAAATCTGGGGGTACAATTTATGCTACTAGTATTTAGGGTTAATATTCTAGTTTCATTCCAGGCCTCTAAATCTTTTTTTTTTCAACTAAGTTAGTAACATTTCTACTGTTTGCAGCTCTGGTTTAATTATCATTTGCCTCTTACTGGCATATCTTAAGTACTGTCCTTTGTCCATATTACACCCCAAGCTCTGTCTCTGAACATTCTCTCCCCTGCCAAACATTTCATGAGGTTATTACAGTTAATGAACTTCTGATGAACATTCAAGGCATTTCAGATTGGACATGTACAAACTTGATATTGGATGGCAAGCATTACCTTTTCTTTACTCTCCCAAGGGTGAACACTGTGCCTAACCACAATTCTATGTTCTTCTCAGCCCTTGGAATATTTGTGCACTGTTCAGGATTAGGAAGTCCTCATTTTTTGTTTGGCTGGGATAGTTTGTTCCACAAAGCCACTGTTTCCACTTTTCTGCCTCAAAAGTTACTAATTAGATGAGTTCTTGGACTTTCCCCTACCAGACAAATAAATCACTAATAGTTCCATTGATCACCAAAAATGTTCAACCTCTCCCCAAGAAATGCTTTCCATCTCTTTTAACTCCCAGCAAAGATTTCCAGTGAAGTAACCTAATGTTATCATCTGGCTGTTGGTATTTAGAAATGTTTGGAAATCTATGCCCATCTTCCCATTGTATATTTTAATAAGACAGTTTATTTTCTAGTTTTTAAAGGTTAGGAGATGGTGAGAATTTTTTATCTAGAATGAATCACAAAGAGAACATAATTATTTTCTGATTGAGTGAATGGTATTTGAGATTTTTGAGCTTCTGAGATTTACAGGAGACATTAAATTGAGTGAATACTGTAATGTGTTGAGACTTTGGTAGATGTTACTATGGGGCAGGTGACTTTTCTATGTGTAATAGATGTTAATACAGAGGATATAATTGTGAATTAAAAAGAAAATCTTCCCTGCCTGTGGTGGTATTGTGTTCCCTAAAATATTGTGTATGCTAATAAACTTATCTGGGGTCAGAGAACAGGACAGCCACAATGTTAAACATGAGGATAGGCAGTGGTAGCATACGCCTTTAATCCTAGCATTCCAGAGACAGAAATCCCTCTGGATCTCTGTGAGTTCAAGGCCACATTGGAAATGGCCAGACGTGGTGACACATGCCTTTAATCCCAGAAAGCCAGCCTTCAATCCCAGGGAGTGGTGGTAGAGAGCAGAAAGGTATATAAGGCGTGACGAAACTCAAGGCATTTTGGCCTGGGTAGGCATTTGGCCTGGAGAAGCGTTTGGGCTGGTTAAGCATTCAGGCTTCTAGCAGCAGTTCAGCTGAGAGTCATTCGGATATGAGGACATAGAGGCTTCCAGTCTGAGGAAGCAAGACCAGCTGAGAAGTTTGCCAGGTGAGTTTAGCTGTGGCTCGTTCTGTCTCTCTGATCTTCCAGTGTTCACCCCAATACCTGGCTCAGGTTTGATTTTATTAATAAGAACCTTTAAGATTCATGCTATACCTGCCATAAAAGAAAACAAAGAAAAAATAAAACAAATATTCCCATAAAGTCTCTGGAAACAGTAACCATTACCCTATTTGGAAAGGAAGACCTTTACAGGTGTGAAAGTTAAGAATGTTAAACTCAGCAGATAATCATGAGTCAGCTTGGCAGACCATAAAGACAAAGCAAGTGTCAGCACGAGAGAAAAACAGAGATGTGTTTGATACACACAGTGAAGACAAAATCACAGAAGGGAAAGTGTGTCTGAAAGCAGATCCCAAGCCCAGAAATGTGAAGACAGTCACCAGAAGCTGAGGAGACAAGGAACAGATGGTTCTTTAGTGTCCCAGAGAGAAAATGGTCGCAGAGACAACAAACTTCTAGCCTCCAGATAGAGAGACTGAATTTCTATGTTTTTTAGTTACTGAGTTTGTGGTAGTATTTTTTTTTTTTTTTGCGACAGCCTCAGAAAATAAATGTAGCATCTTTTTCTTTTTTGCAGCTGTGCCCATTTTATTGCCAGGAGCTACAGAATAGCCAAACATAAGAGTAGAAGTCATTAGCCTATGTTTATGCTTGACAAATAATACAGATTAGAACATTATAAATTATGCACAACTATTCATATACAAGGAGTATTATAAAAGCTAAATATAGGAATAGATATATTACAATATCCTATGGGGAGACAGAAATTACTTGGAATTAAACTCTTCTTAACATCATTAAACTACATACTAGACAAAAACATCATTTGAAATATGATTGTAGCTGAATTTACTCAAATTTCTTAAGTTCAAACTGTTGTGGACATGTGTATCTGGTATATTACTGACCATGGGATGTTTGAAAATATAATAAATCATTCATTTAATAAGCCAGTTACTCACATTCTCCACTGTTATTTATATTCTAGTGTAGATAACGAACTCAAAACAGATCAATAACTCTTTGCTTCTAAACATGACCCATATATAATTACATACAATAAGAAATAAACACATACATGGAAAAGGATGTTATTTTCAGTCTCCTTTTAATTTTTCTCGATGTCTACTTTTATGGATGTTAGCAGGGAAAAAGCTACTCAGGTAGAAATTACATTTCTCAGCTCCCTTTTCAGCTATATTCAGCTCTTTCACCGTGTTTCATATCATCTAAACCACTTTTTTCCCTCTTTTATTTCTTGGCTGAAATGTGGAACAGCCTAAGCATGTGGTTTGTGAAGTTGTTGATCCTTGAAATAAAGTATATGAGTGCTCCTGAAATATATCTTTAAGAAGGTGTCACATTGTCATGAGTAGCTCCGTTTTCTGGAATGTTATATAAGAGAGAAAAACGCACATCTATCTTGAGACTCTTAGTTCTGGATTGTTTAACAGAATCTAAGCATTCACTTTACCAAATAAATATTTTAATTTGCACAGGGATGGAAGGCCTTCATGAGAAGGGAGCAGATAAAGTAAGAAAGCAAAATTCTGGTGAGGCAATGTAACACACTGCTACACAACATCTCTTCTAGTTCAACCCACTTGGAAATCAACCCAAGATGTCAAAGGATATTGTATAGCAATTTCCTCTAAGATAAAGCATTCCATCTGGGAAGGAGGCTTGTTAAGACACAGAATGTTATAAAGGGAGGTGAAACATTCAATCCTGTGGGAAAGCTTGTTAAACTTGGGAAACAAAGAACTGAATTATTTCAAGTAGTCCCTGAAACTGATCAGATTCACTAGGACACTCACTCCCAAAGCTTATATAAGCAGGAAGGATTACTGAGAGGCACTTATAGAAAAACCATGGTGCCTGAAAGTGGCTCAGGCCCCCTGAGCTGCCTGAAAGATTCACTTTCCAAGCTACCACCCAAGTTGGATGACTTTTGGAGGTACAGCTGTCTTTGAGTCATTTCAGCTCCTGTAAGTAATTCCTCATTTACTTTTCTCTAAGGAACCCCAATAAAATTCATCTGTTCACCAAGTTGGATTTTAATGGTATCCCTACTTTAGTCTATTAACAGTTCCCTATCTAGGGTGAGTCAGTTTTTGTTCATTTCTCCCCATTAGTAGTTAAACAGCACAAAAGGTAAGTAACTTTTTAAGCAGATGATTTGAAGAATTATAGATTGAGGAGAGTATGAAGAAAAAGAACAAAAATGGATAGCAGAGTATACTAATGAGTGACTGACTTCTGCAAGTAATGAATGCTCTACCTCACTTAGAACTCTTGGGGAAATTTTTTAGAGCATTACTCAGAATATCACCCTAAGATATGAGAGACCAAAGTACTTATAATCACCCTCCATGGAGTTCCTCGGAAGGCATTAAAGATCTGCCATACAAGATCTTCACCATGCAAGAGCTGAGTAAGCCCTCAAACAGCAGAGAAACTTCTCATCTCTGTGAGGATAAAGACCCAAGCACCAAATTTCTCAAGTCGACAAGTATAAATATTCAATTTATGGTTTGAAGCAGTAAGTGTTCTGGAAATGGACTACCTTACTGTAGATGAAGTCAGAGGTAGACCAGAGGACTATGTGGTAGCACATGAATAGCTCTGACACACTAGCTGCAGCCAAGGTCCAAATCCTGGTTCCATGCCATACTACATGTATGAAGCAGAGCAAACTGCTTAGCTTCTGCTTCTCCATCTTTTCAGCTGTAAAATGAAGATAATTAAAGCACCAGCCTACCTCATAGTTTTGTTGCCTCATCCACAGAGTACTTTTTAATCTATAGCAACTAGAATAGTTCACACCACATGGTAAGTCTAGAACAGTAACACTATTACCAGATGTAAAATTATTTTAGGCTCGATTGTTGTATTAATTATAAAGCCACAATTTGTTTATTGGTAAATTCTTGATTCTTGTCAGATAGAAGCAAATTGGTTTCTTATGACCCATATTCTCAAAGAGCTTCCATAAAATAGTTGTATAAGATTTCTCTAAGAGGAAATGTGCTAGCTGGGCCAATAATTGAGCTTGCTTACTGAAGGGTCTGAAGGATAGTCAAAAGAGTTTCATGAACCTGTTTTCTTATTCCCACATTCTTAGAGGAAATTGTTGCGCTTCATAGAAAGCTCAACAATAAAAAAGTAATGGAGGTTGTTGGTCAAAAAAAGAAAATTAAGAATTAAGCAGTCTGTCTGTTCATTTTAAATGTTTCTTAAGGAGATGGTACTAGTGATTAAAAATGATCCACTGGACAATAGGAATAGGCATTGAATTTTCTCAAAGTTACTGGTAAAGAACTCCTAACATTCATGTGGAAACAGTAGACAATAGAGCCCTGTGGAAAAAAAAATAGGTGGGATTCCACATTAAAAACTGCATCCATCTACACCCCATTTTTAATTTGGATTATCTGGTATTTTGATGTCTAGTTTCTTGAATTCTGTATATGTTTTAGAGATCAGCCCTCTGACAGATATAGGGTTAGTTAAGATCTTTGTCCATTCTGTAGGCTGCCATTTTGTCTTATTGACAGTGTCCTTTGCCTTACAGAAGCTTCTCAGTTTCAGGAGTTCCCATTTATTAATTGTTGCTCTCAGTGTCTGTGCTACTGGTATTATTTAGGAAGTGGTCTCTTGTGCCCATGCGTTTCAAGGCTACCTCCCACTTTCCCTTCTATGAGGTTCAGTGTAACTGGATTTATATTGAGGTCTTCAATTCATATGGACTTGAGTTTTGTGCATGGCAATAGATATGGATCTATTTGCATTCTTCTACATGTAGACATTTAGTTATGCCAGCTGTTTTCTTTTTTCCATTGTATAATTTTGGCTTCTTTGTCAAAAATCAGGTGTTTGTAGGTGTGTGGATTAATGTCAGGGTCAATTTGATTTCATTGATCAACATATCTGTTTTTATGCCAATAATAAGCTCTTTTTTATTATTATAGATCTATAGTAAAGCTTGGAGTCAGGGGTGGTGATGCCTCCAGAAGTTCCTTTATTGTATAGGATTGCTTTGGCTATCCTGGGTTTTTTGTTTTTCATATGAAGTTGAGTATTGTTCTTTCAAGGTCTGGGAAGAATTGCATTGGAATTTTGATGGGGATTCCATTGCATCTGTAAATTGCTTTGGGTAAGATTGCCATTTTTACTATGGTGATCCTACCTATCCAAGAACATGGCAGATCTTCCCATTTTCTGATATCTTCTTCTATTTCTTTCTTCAGAGACTTAAAGTTCTTGTCTTATGTATATGCTATCATGTCATCTGCAAGTAGTGAAAGTTTGACTTCTTCCTTTCCAATTTGTATCCACTTGATCTCCTTTTTGCTCTAGCTAGAACTTTGAGTACTACATTGAATATGTGTGGAGAGAATGGACAACCTTGTCTTGTTCCTGATTTCAGTGGAATTGCCTTGAGTTTGATATTGGCTTTTGGCTTGCTGTAAATTGCCTTTATTACGTTTAGGTATGTTCCTCGTATCCCTGATCCCTCTAAGACCTTTATCATGAAGGGGTATTGGATTGTGTCGAAGACTTTTTCAACATCTAATGGGATGATCATGTGTTTTTTTTTTCTTGCAGTTTGTTTATATGTTGTATTACATTGACAGATTTTCATATGTTGAACCATCCTCACATCCCTGGAATGAATCCTACTCGGTAATGGTGGATAATTTTTTGATGTGTTCTTGGATTTGGTTTGCCAGTGTTTTACTGAGTATTTTTGCATCAATGTTCATAAGGGAAATTGGTCTGTAATTCTCTTTCTTTGTGTCATCCTTGTGTGGTTTGGGTATCAGGGTAACAGTTGCCTCATAAAAAGAGTTTGGTTATGTTCTTTCTGTTTCTATTGTGTGAAACAATTTGAAGATTATTGGTATTAGCTTTTCTTTGAAAATCTGGTAAAATTCTGCACTGAAACCATCTGGTCCTGGGCCTTTGTTTGGTTGGGAGACTTTTAAAACCTACTTGATCATGGTGGATGATTTTTTTTTTATGTGTTCTTGGATTCTGTTTGCCGGTATTTTGTTGAGTATTTTAGCATCAATATTCATGAGGGAGATTGGTCTGTAATTCTTTTTCTTTGTTGCATCTTTGTGTGGTTTGGGTATCAGGGTAATTGTAGCCCCATAAAAACAGTTTCGCACTGGGCAGTAGTGGCGCACGCCTTTAATCCCACCACTTGGGAAGCAGAGCCACATGAATCTCTGTGAGTTCAAGGCCAGCCTGGGCTACAGAGTGGTATTCAGGATAGGCACCAAAACTACACAGAGAAACTCTGTCTCAAAAAAACCAAACAAACAAACAAACAAAAAAAAACAGTTTGGCAATGTTCCTTCTTTTTCTATTATGTAGAACAATTTGAAGAGAATTGGTATTAGCTCCTCTTTGAAATTCTGGTAGAATTCTGCACTGAAACCATCTGATCCTGGGCTTTTTTTTTTCTTTTTTTTGGGGGGGGGTGGGTTGGGAGACTTTTAATGACTAAACTATTTCCTTAGAGGTTATAGGTCTATTTAAATTGTTTATCTGGTCTTGATTTAATTTTGGTATGTGGTACCTATCCAGAAAAGTGTCCATTTCTTTTAGATTTTCCAATTGTGTGGAGTACAGGTGATGTGGATATTGTTATGTATGTTGTGAATGTGCTGCTCTGATTGGTTAATAAATAAATATTGATTGGCCAGTAGCCAGGCAGGAAGTATAGGCAGGACAAGCAGGAAAAAGAATTCTGGGATGTGGCAGGAGTTGCCAGACACAGAGAAAACAAGATATAAAGACAAAACTAAAAACAGGTACCAAGCATCTTGGCTAAACATAAATAAAAATTATGGGTTAATTTAAGTGTAAGAGCTAGTCAATAGTTAGCCTGAGCTAATGGCCAAGCAGTTTTAATTAATATGAGCTTCTGGGTGATTATTTTATAAACAACTACAGGGTGTGAGGGCTGGGCAGGACCAGAAAAAACTTCAGATACAAATGACACCCAATATGGGGCATGTTTCCACCGAGAACCTAAAAATACTTAATAAACAAATCTAAACAGAGCCAAAAACAGGTTCCTGCTTCATGTCTCATGTGGGCAGCCAAACACTACAATATGTGGGCTTGAACTACTCTATGGTGGGTTCGTGACATAAGGCTTAAAGCTACAACATAATACATTTTATCTTCCTCTTGACAAAAATAGTCATTTGGACAAAATACTGTTCTTACCTAGACTGCTTGATAAAATGTTGTATCAACTGGACTTACAGAAGGTGACCGCTAAACTTTACAAGGCGAGATGGTACTTCAGGTTCCTACTTCACAGAAAAAAATGCCAAACATTCTACCGGGGACACACACACACACACACACACACACACACACACACACAAATGACTAAAAGTCTCTAGGCCTGTAGGCTAAACATGGATAACCCAATATTACAAAAAAAAAAAAAAAAAAAAAAAAAAAAAAAAAAAAACTTTTTGTAACTGTCCAGGTAGCCAGCTGTCTCTGTCATTCTAGATTTTTGAAAGTTGCTTACAATACATTTTCTGTTTAGTTAGGTAATATTATATCCTTCTGGGGTCTTTGATATAGTTAAAGACTAGATAGTTATAATTATAATTTTCTTTGGTTATAATAAAAGATAAATTAGATGTAAAACTTTAGACTCACAATTATAGGATAAATAGGACAACTTCTTTAATTTTGCCAAATATAGATAAACTAGATATTATAACTATAATTCTTACTTGATAATTGTTTTATTATATGTAATTTTACTATGTTAAAGTTAAAACCTTCCTTTTTTTAAAAAAAGGGAAAATGCTGTGGATATCGCTCTGTATGCTGTGAATGTGTTGCTCTGAATGGTTAATAAATAAAATGTTGATTGGCCAGTAGCCAGGCAGGAAGTATAGGTGGGACAAGCAGAAAAGAGAATTCTGGGAAAAATCAGGAGTTGCCAGCCAGACACAGAGAAAACAAGATGTAAAGACAAAACTAAAAACAGGTACCAAGCCTCATGGCTAAACATAAATAAACATTATGGGTTAACATAAGTGTAAGAGCTAGTCAATAGTTAGCCTGAGCTAATGACCGAGCAGTTTTAATTAATATAAGCTTCTAAGTGATTATTTTATAATCAGCTGTGGGGTCTGTGGGGCTGGGCAGGACCAGAAAAAACTTCAGCTACATACAGGTTTTTGAAATATGACTTGATGGATTCTCTGGATTTCCTCGTTGTCTGTTGTTATGTCTCCCTTTTCATTTCTGATTTTGTTAATTTGGATATTCTCTCTGCTTTTTGGTTAATTTGGGTAAAGGTTTATCTATCTTGTTGATTTTCTCAAAGAACCAACTCTTTGTTACATTGATTCTTTGTATTGTTCTCTTTGTTTCTATTTTATTGATTTCAGCCCTTAATTTGATTATTTCCTGTCATCTACTCCTCCTAGGTGAGTTTGCTTCTTTTTGTTCTACAGCTTTCAGACGTGCTGTTAAGTCACTAGTCCAACTTTCTTATGTAGTTACAGCTGGGGGCCTGTATGGGACCACACTACACCCTCTCAATGTGGGTGACAGTTGTATGGCTTGTGGGTTCCCTAGCAATGGGACTGGGATTTATCCCAGGTACAGGAACTGGATTTTTTGAGCCCATTCCCTATGATGTGATGCTTTATTCAGCTGTGGGGGGAGGAGCTTGGTCCAGCCCCAACTTGTTATGACAGCCTGTGTTGACTACCCAAGGGAAGCCTTACCCCCTATGAGGAGGAGATGGGGTGGAATGGGGGGATAGGGGAGAATGGAGAAGGGGAGGGAGGGGGAACAGAGGTTGGTATGTAAAATGAAAAAATTTTAAATAAAAAAATTGCATCCATCACTTGACAAAGAGGAGCAACCTGAGAGAAGGGGAAGCAAATGGCATGAATGTGATGCATTCCATACATTGCTTTGAAGATTTATAGATACACATTGGTTTAACATTCACAGTGGTATTTTGAATAACTGTTATCATCAATGAATGCAGTTTATCCATCTCGTTGAAAATGCAGGCTTGTATCAGATGATTCAAGCAGATAGAAGATGCCATAAAACCCTAAGTAGAAGCTGTGGATCTTACCCCAAGGCATCATGGTAAACCTTGAAGATGAGAAAAGCGTCCTATATATCAGCAAGCCAGTGCTCATCTATACAAAGCAAAGAAGGTAATATCAGTTCCGTGCCAAATATATACGATGTCAGTTTCCATAGACTCAGTAGCAGAGTTTTTGAGAGATGATGACTTGGGGACTCAAATGGTCAGGAAAAGTGAGTTGGCAAAAAAAAGTAAAATCAGTAAAATTGCAAATGAGAGCAAGAGATGTGTGCTCCACGGGATTGGATTTGGCTGAGAAAGGAAGCTACATCAACAACAAATCTGTCATGAGCTCCAGGTGAAGTCACATGTACTGAATTTTGGTAGACAGACACAGGATAACACCCAGGCTTTTGGATTATTTTACTCTCTCTTTGCAGTCAAAGTCTTCTGCTGATATTTACAAATAAGACATCTTGACTGGGATGTTTGAAATCTCAGAAATTCAAAGGTAATTCTTCACTTTTTTATTTATAAATCATTGCTTGGAATTTTAATTTTATTTTATATTTTTCTTAGATTTAATCAATAGAACATATAAATATATATCCTATTCATATATATTCTATTGATTCATTTACACACACACACACACACACACACACACACACATATACACACACACACATACACACACACACACACACACACACGAATAAAATCAATGTCAAAATAGTCCTGATAAAATTTCTTCACAGTGATGTAGAGAGTGGAGTACTTGTGTTTTGTGAATTTAGATCTGATAGCAATTAACAATTATCCCAACAAACAAGGAAAAAAGTGGATTAGCTTTTAACCTGGCACTTTGAGAAATTTCACTTCAATATGTAAATTCTTTCTTGTGTGACATAAGGAAGTCTCTGTCCAAATGTTCTTCATAAAATAAAGATTAGGCTTTACTAAATAAGCCTGGTATGTCTTGTTTTATGGCTTCTTCAAATACTTTCAGGAATAGTTAAATATTGTAAGCATTGATAGGGTGTTTTTCTAAGTTTTTTCTGACTTCTTTGTTTCTGAGCACACAAAAAAACACACACTGAAGTTAGCTACAGTGTAAATTTAAGACCATAGAATGTTTGACTGCCAAGTTCACCTAGAACTTCTCACAGCAATGTGAGTTCTAGGTCACAGAAACCATTCTCAGGCTTAAAAGATCATTTGAAGGACTTACAGAATTCATTAAAGCTATAATCCATGATTATTGTTTATTATAAAGAAAAATTCATTAAAATGAGCCTAGGGGAAGAAACACAGAGGCAAGTGCCCAGATTTCTTAGTGCAAATAAAGTTCAGTTATTCTTAGAACTCTCCCAGAAGAAAAAAAAAAGGGGGGGGTGACAATAGGAATTGAGCATTCTGAACCCAAGGAGGCTCACCTGTGCTTAACTTATGGTTTTGAGGACTTCACAGCATGTTTGTGATTGATCAGCTCACTGACTCAGTTCTTAGTTTCCCACATTCTGGGATCTAGCTGATAGCATGTGGCCCAAAAACCTGCCATAAATTACCTCCGTAGCATCGATATCAGATGTGCTCCAGGGAGTCGAGTGCAAAGGTACTCCTGTCACTCAAGAAACTCAAAGATAGTCCAGTAAAATGGCTCAGTGACTCAGTACTTGCCGTGAAGCCTGACAACCTGAATTCCTTTGCTGGAACCCGCATCACACAAGGAAAGAACCAACTCCTACACTGTGGCACGGACACGAAGGGAAAGAAAAAAGAAATTCAAAAATTTAGAAGTTATTTCTCAGAAGTCAGAGACAGAATCCAAACTTTTTCTTAGGCAAGGGCAATTTTTTTTCTTCCTACAAAAGTCACTCTCTGGCCTTTGTCTAAGGGTTTCTTACAGCAAAGCAATGATATTGGTCTGAGCATCTGCATTTAGCAAAGTGTTTCCATTACTCATCAGTAATGCTCTTATAAATATACAACTCATTTGGAGCAGTAAGTGCAAAGCAGGGATAATTTTAAACTAAGTGACTAGTCTTTCCAACAATGTCATTGGAACACACACAATGTTGTGTTTTATTTTACTCTTATTCACATGTGGGAAAGTATGATAAAGATTAGGTAGTGACTGTCTAAATTCCTTTTTTCCATAAGCCATTCTTTCCCTATTTGTACAATAGTACATCACCTGGAGGCTTAATTTGATTCTCATCAGTATCAGCACTCTAGACACAAACTACTCCTGTTACATCATATTATCTTATGCCAGTAAATATAACCTGAAAAAGAGAATGCAAAAGATCCTGCGGTGGCTAATTGCTAAGACCCACTGTCCCCTCCATCACTGATAACTAAGCCAGGCCATTGGCATGCTACATGAAAGACATTACTCCCCAGTAATGCCAAGCAACCTTGTCAAGTTTCCAAACCATGAGTGAATCATCCTTGCATCATCTGCTATAATTTATCCAAGAGAAAATGTAATCCATCTTTCTCAGCCATTGATTATGGAGGTAGTAATATAATAATTGATTTCCCTCATTACACAACCCATTCATTCATCCCTCTACTCAGCCACTAATACTTTTTAGTTCAATTGACTATTATTCTTTTACACAAAATTCTATATCTTCAGATTTTTTTTAGTTCTTAGTTCTACTAGCTACTTGTTTTATGCAAAATTCTGTATTTTTGGGAAACTGGGAGTGTTGTTCACTGTGGAGGTCCAGCTATAAGCTAAGAGCAGTCCAAGAAGCTCATCCCCCTAAACCCATTCCCATTCCTACATGATCAGATACCCGGGTACACAATTAGTGAGTCATCTACAGTAGGCAATGCAGCTACATTTTTACTGTTATTAGTTCTTAAGTTCATCAAATGAAAACTCAAGTCAGCTCATTAGGTCCTTAGAAGATTGCCATAAAGTTTTAAAATTGGCTAGAGCAATGACTACTTAGCAGTTGAGTTTGTTCTGGCCTACAGAGGATCTGAGTTTGAATTCCGCACTCACAAAAGGTGGTTCAGAACTAACTGTAACTCCAGATCCAGGAGCAGCTGAGTCCTCTGGCCTTCACAGGCAACTCCTCCTGTGCACATATCTGCACACAGACACAGATTTTTATATATATAATTTTGAAAAACGAATAAATAATGAATCTTTAAAAAATAAAACTTTAAAGCCATAGTTCTTTTTTTTGTATATGTTGTTTATTTCAAGATCGTCCCCACTTCTGGCACTCACAATTGCAAGCCTGGTCCCCAAACCATTATATTAAGTAAGAAAAAGGATCGTGGAAGCTACATGGTCTCAGCAAGAAAGCAATGTAGAAATACCAGGACCTCCCAGCTCATCTCCTAAGGCACTGCAGAAAAGTGAACAAACCTGTCTTGTGAGAAGAGGATGCTGTCTTGACTCCCTTCATATTCAGTGTGAGAAGACACACAGGAAAATATGAAACTAAGCCGTTCTCTTTTTTATCTGTCCAATTGTCGACAAATGTTCATACTGCTCATTTCTTACTCTCCATGCTACCATTCCCTGGGGATTATGTTCCTCTGCCCACTCTTAGAAGGTATAAACTCATGTGTTTCTTAATTGGAATAAATGTGACTTGGCCTTCCCAATCATCCCTGTCTTCTGTTCCAGTCCTTTTATAGTGTTTTCATCTCCTACCATGTGTGCAAAGCCCTGTCCAGAATGTCTATTCCTGTCTAGACTCATTTATACTCTCCAGGGGCCACCAGCATCAATCTTACTTGCCAGCTATGCACAGGGCCTTTCCTTGGAGAATCTGCCCCATATATGTGTTTCTTTATGGAAGCACAGTAGCAGACCTATGATATTAATACTCAGGAGGCAAGAGGATGCTGATCAGCTTAACCCATTCCATACCAATCTGACCCACACAGGAAAGCTTTAGCGACAATCAGTAGCTTTCATGATATAATGAAATATAGACCAAAGATACATCAAAAGATTTTTTTACACCAAAATAAATGACTGCTTCTTCAAGGAAACTCTGAGAAATTTACTGATGAAGATAGAGGGCCTAGAGAGAAGTGGGAGGAAGCAAGATTAACAATTGCATGAGACATGCAGTAAAATGACAATATATAAGAACATTATAAACAATTTTACAGAAATGCATTTGAAATTTTAAATATATTGGTCATAAGCCTAAGAATTGAACCAAGAAACAGAAATCCCCATAATCTCATAACAATTAGTGTTAGAATTTCTGTTAAAAAGTTTTTCCACAGGTCAAAACTAAAGTAAGTCCAGATGAAGTAGAAATGTGTTTTTATGCAGTGATTATTATATAAGTAAACCTTACCATACAATGTATTTTGTTAATGATGTTCTTAAGTGAAACAATAAAATTGGCTAGCACTATATAGATCAGAAGAGGGTGGGGGTGAACTACATATGTTACAGGGTTTTGGGTCAGTTTTTCTACAGATACAGTGTACATTATATCATTTTATTATCAATAACATTCATTATTTATTCTTTTATCTTCACCAACATTTTCTGTGTTTTGCAGTTTTTATTAAAAAATAGTATGATTTCTACTTGGGCATACTTTTATGCACATCTGTGATACATTTGCAATTTTTATTGGATACTTTGACATTTTTGTATAAATAGACCTTCAGAATTTATAGAAATTAATAAAAGGAAAGACAAATATAAAAATCTGAGAAGTCAGAAATAAGCTCTGCAATTTCTAGGCAGCAATTATGTGCTGTCATTACCAGAGTGTCCCCTGACATGCCTGCAGTTCCCATGGGTTAGTAAAGGGCACAGAAATGAACCACTCCGGAGACGGCTTCAGGGAACAGTGTCTGCTGTATTACATGTGAACAACCACCTATCTAGTGGAAGCTTATCAACTGTGATTGGTTAGCACATTACCTGGGGATTGGGCAGTGAGCACTGATACTACCAGGGTCTCTATTCAGAAAAAGCATATTAAAGAAGACAGGGAGAGTGCAGACATGTCAGCAACCCAGCTACAGGCTACTCAAGCTACTTCAGAATTCAGGGTTCATATTCAGGAGTGTGATGTGCCAGGCTTCTTATTTAGAAGTGCGGTGTACCAGGTAGGCTGGCCACCAGGTCATGCCTGAATTTTCTCCTACAATTATGTTACACAATTACAGAAATGAGGAGGAAGAAAAGTCCCTGAGCATATTCACCTTTATGATACCTGTTCCTGAGTTCCCTGGCCTTTTCTGCAGCAACTGGTCTCTGGTGAATGACTTTTGTAAGGTTCTCTACTGTGTAATTCTCTTATGCTGTTTCAATAAACACAATGGAGAACCATCTCGAATATGTTTTCTATTTTTGTTATTGTTGTTGTTTTATCTTAGTGAATTCTATTGCATGTATATGATGTCTGTTATTATTTAAGTAGAAATAATATTAATAAGATAAAATAAAATTTGCTTCAAGGAAATGTTGGGGGCAATGTAGTTTAAGTATACAACTGTGTATTCTCATGTATTGATAACTGTCTAAAACTTCACAGCACTTTTTTTTCCTTTCTGCAATCTTTCACTCCCCAATTGAAGACACTAATATTAACTCTAACAAGTACTGAAGATATAACGATGGTAAAAAATAACATACTGTTGAACTGGCAACATGTCCAGTTGGTTTAAATTTTATATAAACAACTTCTAGATATGAGTACTTGCTCTGTTTATCTGAAGTTTAAGCCTAACTAAATTCCTAGTAATTTTCAAATTTTTTATTTGTTTACTAATCGTGTCTATGACAATCAATCCTGTCTAACTTACCCTTCCCAGTGAGCAAGAGAGACATTAATCAATCTTGCAGATAAGTGTGAAATGACATCCAATATAAGTGCTTTGAAGGATAAATCCAGACTGCAAAAGAAGAAAGTCATTGGAGAAGAACCTGGCTGAGAGGGGATATCGGGAAGCTTTCCTATAAAGAGAGGGTAGACCTGAGATACTAAGTGGTGGGGAAAAGAACCAGAACTCCAAAAGCACTTTTAGAATCCAGCTTTATATCCAAGGAAAACTATATCCAACCTCAATGGAACAACGATGACTGTCAGGAGCCACTGGTGTCTGTTCTGGAAGTGAAGAAAGAGGCTGAGCACTGTAACCCTGTGCGTGATGATGTCACAGGGCCATTTCATTTTGGTGTCCAGTTCCAAACAATAGACATTTACTGAAACCAAGGAAAGAAAACTTGCTTGGTTCATCAGGCCTGCATTTCTGCCAGAGAAGTACAGCTGGTTTGAAACAGCAGAGAAGACTAATTCTGCAAAGACTGGTATGGGAGGTGCAACTTCCCATCAACTTGCCTCAAAGATGCCGGAGTGTCAAAAATGGACACACCCTGCATCGCCTCTGGCAGGATTAGTGCTCTCAGATTTTCCCAGCTGAACAGTTTGTGATTTCTCCCATTCACATTTTCCATATGCTTTCAATACAGAAATAATTGCCTTGTATTCATTATTCAAACTTTGAATTTTCTCATTTTATCATTATAATGATGAGAATAGTTCTGCCTCTGAGATTGTGTGTGTGTGTGTGTGTGTGTGTGTGTGTGTGTGTGTGTGTGTGTGTGTGTAGGGTTCCTTTAATTTTCTTATTTGTCTCTATGATGTTTGCAAAATACAGTGGACATGCTAGCTACTGCATGATCTGTAGGGATGTGAGGACCTAGGTGAGTTGCCAGTCACTCTTCTGACAACCCATGGCAGAACTGACTCATCTACCTTCCTGTTTGCAGCTGAACTGTACTAGGAAGAAATAGAAAGTGCATATTTAACTGACCAAAAGAATCCTTAAAAAAAGTATAAACTTAATAATGCCAAATCACAAAACAGGCAGCTAATTGGCATACTTAAATATAAAATGATAAATCACTGTGTCTAAAGCTTTCACTATTATGACAGAGTTGGCAGAGTTATTATTGATAGCATATGCTATAAACTCGCCCAGTAAGTCTCTCTCTCTCTCTCTCTCTCTCTCTCTCTCTCTCTCTCTCTCTCTCTCTCTCTCTCTCTCTCTCTCTCACACACACACACACACACACACACACACACACACACATTATTTTTAAAACATTATGACGTTTGGAAATATTTCAGCCTTGTCTTGACATCTAACTATTTCTTAAATAAAAAAATAAGTATTCCTTAACAATCACCACAGCTTGTTGGAGAAGCTAAAGAAATCTGTATTTTTAATATCTCATTAATTGTGATTGATACTTTTGATGGGTATAGTAGTGTACATGGTTTGTCAAAGGAGCTGGTTTCTGTTTACTCTATATTATAACATCTAGAGAATTCCTTGCTTTGTGTTGGAAACTTCATTTTCAAAATCCTACCTTTCAGGTTAGTATCTACCTTAATTCTGAGAAAAAATTGACAGATAAGTTTAAAAAGCAAATGATTATCTCAAAGGTATTAAACTCCAAAATGATTCACACTTTTAAAAGACATGCTTTTTCAACCCTGCTTTGGACATGGGATCAGAAGGGGCATCTCATCCTCAGACCCTCTACACTCAAAGCAACTCCATTTGCATCTGCAGCAGGAAAGATTTCAAATAAAGAGTTTTAACTTTAAAATGCAGCGCCATTAGGAATTTCAGGACAAAAGAACATCTCTTGGTGCATTTGATCCCCTGTGTGACTGTCTCAATGTGCACTCAGGCTCTGCCCACCAGTTCAAAATTGCCTCAAATGTAAGAGACATGGACACCAAGTCACACCCCTAGCCAAAGTGCTATTGACATTGGACTTCTGGGAGAGGGAGAGTCAGCATTCTCTAAGAGTATAGACCTTTTTTATTGGTATGGATAGCAGTTAAATTTGATTTTAGATCGTTTCACACATATATTCAATGTGCATGTTTCAGCCTCACCCCCCACCTCCCTATCATTTCTGTTAACACCCTTCCTCTTCACAGGGCTATCTCTCGTGTTCATGACTACTCAATTTATGTCCCATTGAGATTATTCAGGGCTGTCTGTGTGACCGAGTTTGGAGCTTTCTGTTAGGGCCTAATGAGCTCAGCAATTGGTACCCAGTTAAAGACATGGGTTTTCCATTCTCCCAGAGTCTATCACTAGACAATAGTTTAAAGGTAGTTGGTAGGGCTCCACGTATTGTTGCTCATGCTGGTCTTATGTAGGCCTAATGCAGGTAAATACAGTTGGTTTTGCTTTGTTTGTTTTGTTCTGTTTTTGTTTAACGAGACATTGACACAAAGGCATGCCTCTAGCTAAGGTGCTATTGACATTTGATAGCTGCTGTGAGAAGGAGTTAATTTTCTCGAAATGTATAGACCCTAAAACGTCAATACCACAATGGAAGGTCACGTATCTACGAACACATGGGTAGCACAAATTAGAGTTGATGTGTTTAAACCAAAAGGGTGCTGTCTCAGTTAGGGTTTCTGTTGCTGTGAAAAGACATCATGATCACAGCAACTCTCATAAGGAAACATTTAAGTGGGGCTGGCTTACACTTCAGAGGTTTAGTCCATTGTTGTCAAGGCAGAAAGCATGGCAGCACACAGGCAGACACGGTGCTGGAGAGGTAGCTGAGAATTCTACATGCAAGTCAGCAGGCAGCATGAAGAAAGTGAGACACTAGGCCTGGTTTGCACATTTGAGACCCCAAAGCCCACCTCTAGTGATATAATTCATCCAACAAAGCTATACCCACTCCAAGGCCACACCTCCTAATAATGCCACTCCCTATGGGCCTATGGGGACCATTTTCATTCAAACCACCACAGACACAAAGTCGGGCAGGTAGGGAAGGGGAGATGAATCTGGGAAGAGTTTGCAAAGAGATGTAAACATGATCAAAACACATCCTATGAAATTCTCAAAAACATCCCTAATAACATATATATTAAAAATTAATTGAAATAATTGTGTCTAGTCTAGTGAATGACCTGACATTCTACAACTCTTACATATTTATGGACCAGGCTTCAACAGCCATTAATGTCCTATTTAGGGCATTAATGTCCAAAACCATTGCTGGTCCTCTGCACCTTGGGCTGCCTCTGCCCATGTCTGGGCAGTCACTGCAGTTCTTTGTAAGGAAAGATTTCTCTGATCAAGGCTGGGAAGGTCTTTTTGATAATGCATTTACTGTGACTCATGAGACTACGGCTTTGTAAAGATGGACTGGAGTCTAAAATAGTCATTTAGAGCCACTACTGACCATGTTCACAGATTGTACAGAACTCCCCCCTCTTCAGTAGTGTGATGTGCAATATGAAAAGTTCCAGAGCCCAAGTGCTGTGATGAATGCCAGGTTCCCACAGCTTTGTGTAAATAATCCTGGAGAATTGATCATGGTCCTCTATTCTGCTGGTGAGAAACACTAAGAGAAGAGAAGTTATCTAGAAGTAGGCCAAGAAGAAGGCTCTCCAAGGCCTCCCCACTTCCCAGAAGGATTTTACAGACTGAGTTTAGACTAAGACAAGTGGAGAAAAAGCATTACCTTGAAATGAACAATTTAAAAAAATTCTTTGAAACAAAAATTGAACTGACCACATTCTTGTGGGATAAGACACAAAGAGTGGTTACTTAGATTATAGTCCTAGGGTTAGAAAAATGCAGAAATCAGAAATTCTAAAGGAATTTGGACAGGTATGCTACCCCTCCCTCTTTAGGCCATGGAACCTATACCTATCTGCCTTTTCTGGGTGTGGAGTCTGATTAGGTGTCTGGGAAGCACTTATTTTGAGACTTACTTGAGGCTAGCATGTTCAGTGGGGTCCAGGTCTGCATACTGTTTAAATTGCCATTGCTGCCATTCCCAAACTCTGCTTGATATTGCTGCTACAAAGAGTACATTTCCATATGTCCAAGAATCCAGAAATGCTCCCCTTAATTAATATCTTTCCTGTTACCATCTGATGCCTGTCTGGCATAGCTTCACTGGGGTCTTTTCTCCAGTCCTGTGCAGTAACCTTTGTAATTATGCTTCTTTGACAGTGCTAAGAAGGGGTCACTGTTGGGCAGATGAACTTACTATGATAACTCTAGTAAGAAACCAGAAGTCCAGTCACATTTCCAAGGCTGTGGAGGAGTTTCATTTCTTATGATTCAGCTTCTGTTATTTGCAGTTGTAGAATAAAGCTACTGGAAGGTCTTGAAATCTGTGATAGTGTTACATTCTCTCTGCCATTTAAACTCAGTTGAAAAAACCAACAGAGAAAGGAACTCAATTCTGACTAATTAGTTCCTTGTAAGACTTGTCACTTGGGAAAAATAGTATTTTAGATGTTCTTACTAATCTGTAGAATGTTTTCCAAAAGTAGCAGGGGGATAATAACGGTTACTTACGCCCAACTGTGTTTTACCTGATGGAAGTAAATTATTGTAATTTTAAGTAGCCTATGACCATTTCTTGGGTTTTATTCCCTAAATGTTATCATTATTAGTATTTACAGTCAAAGAACACTTTAAGGAAGATTTGAAGCCACTAATACCTAGAAGGAAATGGCTCTCAATGGGACATCCTCTGACATCTATTATGAATATTTTGATTCATTGGTTCCTCCAGCAAAGACTTCTGCATCACTCTGCACTGGTACATGGGATCATTCTTGCCACTAGTTTTGTGGATTACCTTTAATAGAGGTTTCATCACACATAATGTCTGTTCAGCTAACTTGGTTATAGCTTCCTTATTCAACTCATGGGCTTTATATGAACTTGGCATGTCATACATCCCCTCATAAACCTTGTTGCATCTTTGAACCAATGCCAAAAGATCTGTGAGATGTATGAAATGGACTGAACTCTGTTTTTTAAAATTTGCTTTGTAATTATCAAGTATTATAGGAATTTCTACATTATAAACATCTGATATATCTGAATACATCCTCAAGCTGTTAGAGTGTGCCACTTGCCGAATCAATGAAGATTAAACATCTCAGCATTATCATGTTGATGTGGATTGTTGGTTTGCATTGGCTACTCAGCTCATAGTGAAGTCTTTTCAGTTTGAAAAGTAATTGAAATGACAGATAGTCACTTCTATCTCATGTAAAATCTTGATAGTTGTTCTATTGGAAGGTCTGCCTCAGCCCACCCCCCTCCAAACCCTGCCCCTCAGAAAGCCCATCAAGTAGTGGCTCCTCCCCTGGAGGTACTCAACACAGCTCCTACAGGTTATGCAAGCTCCAGTCCATAGATCTGCCACATGATTTCTCTTCCTTTCTTCCCCAGAGATCACTCAGGAGTGCTTTGCTCAGATTAAACCTAGTCTTAATAATTAGGCTTAGTTTGGCTTGTTGCATCGGTGGAGAAACCTATTACTGGAAATTTAAAATACTTATCAATAGTAAAATGAGTCAACTGTAGAAAGTGTTACTTATAAAACTTGATTGTCTTCATTGATGAATACAAAGGAAGCAAACAAGCCATGGAAATAATGCTCAACGATTGTTCTGAAGTCCAAAGAGAATGAAATTGAAGGGCTTAAGATGCATTTAATGCAGTGCTATCTGCTTTGCCTCTGGATCTTGTTAGATTTAGAAAGAAGGTACATCTAGCAGGGGAATAGAATTCTAATGGGTTTGAATTCTTAAGGCCAAATTTGTTTATTCATTGTGAAAAAAAAGAAGCGACTACAGTCACGTTTTTGTATAATATTGTAAACATTTGCTTGGTTTTGTATCTAGCTTCCTAGGAAACTCTTTTTTTTTTGTTGATGTTATTGTAGTTATGGTTGCAGGTGTTCACTGTTTATTTTCTTTGAATCAAGATTGTATGCTGATTTTCAACAATGGTGTGACATAAGAATTATAGAGCTATATCAAGAGCAATCTGGTTCACCTGATGTCTAGCATGTTTGCCTGCCTGCTGGTATATTATGCAGATATTAAGGTTTAGCTTAACTCCATTATGCAAACAAAAGTCTTGGCCCTGATTCCTGAAGTCATGTCATAGTCAAATCAGGCATGAACATAAAACTACCAGTTTTCAAAGAAAACAAAACTTACAGATTCCCATGGTTCTATCATTTCTAAAGAGATAAGTCTGAATGATGAAACATCCAATGAGAGGTGGGGAATTAGTGAAAGAAGAATGTCACTAAAACTGGCCATTTTTAAAAAATATTTTTACTTTTATTACAGCTGCTCAAACCTCCCAGATTTACAAATTTACAACACAAACAGCTAGTTCCTGATTCTGTATTGCCACCTAAACAATCAAATACCTTTGTTTTCAAACTGTTTCCTAATTACCAGCATTTTTAACATGATATTTTAACCCGCTGTTGTGCCCCTTCTCTATATTCCTTTTAAAAGAGATAAAATGTTTTCCTTGCTGATGTTCGATGTTTTCTTTTAACATATGATAGGTAGGTAGATAGATGGGTAGATAGATAGATGTGGAGGATAGATTACTTCACGTCTTAATAAATCCTCAGTTGAGCTTTCACTCCATATGATGTCTTCTCTCCAACTCTCTATGACCTTGTAGCTCACTATCCTTCTTCCAGTTAGTTATTTGTTTTGGTCTCCTTTGCTTGCCCTTGTAATTGCTCACCAACATTGCAAAATATTTAGCTTGCCTCTGAATCCATATCCATAAATTGCTGCTCAACAATCTTTCCTGTGCTGTCAGTATTTCTAAGTTATTCTGTGGAAGGGTTGGAATTAACATAGCTAAATTTTCTGTATTCAAGTCAAACTAAAGATGATCTAATTCTTATTTTCTTTTTTATCCCACAAATCAGTCTTCTAACCTCGATCATATAGTTCCATTTAAAAACTCAACTTAGTTCTTTAAAAAAAAAATTTAATGAAAGAAATTAAAAAAGAAAATCTTACAGAAGAGATAAACTAGATTCCCCTTTTACTTTATTTTTGTACTGATTCTTGACTCTTGTTTCAGATATGTGTGCACCTGTATACATTTGTATTTTGCATCCCAATTTAAAGTCTACTGTCATGAAAGATCATTGCATTAATGTTTAAAACTTTACCAAAATAATATAGGCTTCTCATTCATTCATAGATAATTATTAACGTATCTTGATTTATTTTCATACTTCTGTAATAAAATATTTAACAAAAGCAACAAGGGAGAAAGGGTTTATTTTGGCTCATGGTTCAAGATACGGTCATGGCGGGGAATTCATTGCGGCAGTAGTGTGAAGCAACTGTCACATTGCATAAGCAGTCTGAAGCAGAGAGCGATGAATGGGAGTGCTCAGCTTACTTGCTCTATTTTATGAAATTCATGACTCTGTTCTGAGAATGGGTCTCCCTCCAGACAAAAGGGGTCCTCCTACATCAGTTTAGGTAATGACAATTCCCCATAGGCATGCCCAGAGGCCCATTTCCAAGGAAATTCTAGATTCTTCAGCTTAATAATTAACACCAAGCATCATCGCATGTAGATACCATGTTCAATATGTTGGAAATGTAAAAAAAAAAAAAAAAGCATGAAATGATGCCTGTCTTGGAAGAGCTTGTATTCTCCTAAGTGAGTGTGTTATATACACAAACAAATGTATGCCTAACTCCAATTCTGGAGAGCAGAGTCCAGAAAACTCCCCAAGAAGACAAGAATAACCATGATTTCACATTCTTGTGATTTTTGTTCCACCACTTCTTCAGTTTTCTCATCTGAAGGCAGCATGCTGAATTTTAATTAGGATAGGTTTAAGATGTTAGTTTTGTGCCTATTGTCTTCTCTTCTTTCAAATTAATGTGATGCTTGACAAGTAATTGATATACAAATTTCTCTTTGGTGAAATGGAAAAAATAACAGCAGAAGTATTTTCACAGAGAGATACTTAGGCTTACACGTAGAAGAACTGAAGCTATTTACAGGAAGAATTTCCCAG
Source organism: Peromyscus aztecus (assembly GCA_902168405.1). Lineage (NCBI taxonomy): Eukaryota > Metazoa > Chordata > Mammalia > Rodentia > Cricetidae > Peromyscus > Peromyscus aztecus. The sequence continues at coordinate 37,607 of CABHPQ010170857.1, forward strand.
ACACAAACGTTCCCCCTTTGCCCAAAATTTAAATTTCATCCTTGTAAATCACTCCCTATACAAAGGTCCAGACCCACTGCAGTATATTATGCTTCCACACCAGCATATGCATGAAATTTCATACTGATATATACTGATGCTCAAAACATAAATGAGTCAACAATATTAGGACAATGCAGCCGATTTTCAACTGTCAGTCTTTTTGTTTCCCTCCAACCCAAAATGTAGTGTACTTTGATATGATAGTTGTGTACCTTAAGGCCTAATAGAGATGAATTTTATGTGGGTGTATTAAAATACTTGAACTTTTGTTACACATAGCAAAATTAGAATTCTGGTCATACTGAGAAAGGAAAGCGCAGCTCATCCTTCTGCAAACAGAACCAAAGCCACTGCTTTCACATGAGTGCTTTCTTGAAACCTCCATGAACACGTGACTTCTGTATTCTGGCTCCCTTAGCACACATGTGTAGAGTGAAGTGTTCCACTCCCTCCACAGATCTGTTTGGTTGTTGACATTGTTCTTCGTTCAGTCTTTAGCAATTGCTTTATGTTCTGCTCTCAGTGCAGTATTTCAAAGATCGGGAGCTCCTCTGAACAGCTAGATGCTCGTCCACCCTACACTGCCCACGCTGTCACAACTGGAGCATCTTTTCCATGTTCTGCTCCATGAAGCTTTTCGAGCTTCCAATGACCACATTAGTCTGTAAAGTCCTGGGAAGCTGCTGGCTTCATTTCTGAGAAATCACAGGACAGCCCAGGCCTCTGAAGTTTGTGCCCTTATTAGGACTTTGATTGAATGGCCTAAAAAAAAAAATCTCATTTTATTTTATTCAAGACTCTGAACAACTTAAAATTGTATTTAAGTGTCAGCATTGTATTTAAGATAATAGTAAGTGTGAAGTAGCAATAATAAAACTCGAGCTGAATGTTTTTTCTTATTTTCTAAGAAGGTTCTTCTTAACAATTATTTTGTGGGTTATAAAAAACTATAAAAATTTTTCTATGATCTATACAAGCTGGTTTTACATATTGAAAATACCTATATATCTTCTTGAGGATATTTCCCATGAAAACTATATATCAATTTTAATTATTATGTCTTATGATTCCTCTGACATATGGCATTTTATTAAATGATTCAGGCCAAGACATAACAATCACTAACAACTAGAGAACTATAGACTCTCAGACTTACCTCAACACTAATACGTACAACTCCTCAGACAATCATATAGAGTAGAAAGAATGTGAAATTTTTTTTGTTTCCAGTCTACAGGATTAAAAATAAAACACAAATCCAAAATATGAAGATATTTTGTTAAGAACTAGCCTAGAGATAGGGCATAGTTCTCTGTCTTCTACTGCCAGTTTCTATGCTTTGTACAACCCCGTAGATACAAAATAGCAACTACTTAAAGTAACATGAATTCTAAAAGGTCTTTTAATAAAAAATCCAGTACCAGATATTGGTGTAAATGCTGAAAGATCAGAGAGACAAAGAGACAAACTACTTCTTACCTCTAGGACTCCTCAGCTGAAAAGCCTTTAGGTCCTTTCTCCTCACATCTTATATACCTTCCTCCACCCACCATATTACTTACTTCCTATTGATGGAATTGAAGGCATGTGACTTCCCACACACTGGGATTAAAGGTGTGAGCCACCACTGCCTGGCTCTGTTTCTGTCCTAGACTGAGTCAGTCTCATGTAGTCCAGGGTGGCTTTGAACTCACAGAGATCCATTTGGATCTCTGCTTCCCAAATGCTAGGGTTAAAGGTATGTGCCACCACTGCCTGGCACTTTGTTTAATCTAGTAGCTTGTTCTGTCCTCTAATCTTCAGGCAAATTTTATTAGAGTACATAATAAATCAAAACATAAGATTCTTAGGATTATAAAAGTTCCTGCCAGTTTTTAAAAGTTCCTGTTTTAAACATTTCTCAAACTCTGTCTCTGCCCAGCTAACTAGTCCTTCTGTTCCCTTCTCCATCCCATGTAGCTGAACCCCACTTCCCAGCATGCTTTGCCCTAAACCTGACTTCAGTAAAGTTTGGAAATTCACCAGAAGAAACAACACTGTGATATTCCTCAGCATTGCAAAATCCTGTATGAAAATCTGGCAAGAGAATAGATTGTCTAGACTTGAGAGGTCTCTACTTGCTTAGGACTGTGCTGAGAGTGATCTGATAATTCTCTCATTTATAACAATGTACAGTCCTGTTTTAGGATGAGCAAATGGATATGGAAATGTGTTACTATTTGGAAAATTATTAATACAGAGAAAGGACCCTGGAATTAACCCAAACCTGAGACCTTACCAGAGCTCCACTCATAGTGGAAGATGGTTACAGGACTAATTTTCAGAAATGAACTTTCTGGAGATAACATGGCTTCTTGTAACTTGATGTATATTTTACCTTCATTCAAAAGTGTAAATGGACCCAGACATGAGCTTACAGCATAATCTTCATTTGTCTAACTAGAGAGTCTGACATGTACAATATGATGTAGAACATATGCACTTGAGTCATAGGAAAAGATTTACTCTGTCCAGCCCAGTGTTATCAAGGGGACTGGATTAGAACTTTAAAAAAAAAATGTGTGACAATGATCAAAGAAATTCAAATTTAACTGCCAAACATGATGCCAATTTATTGATTAGCTAGTCCTAAAGATAACACATTCAATTCATAACAGTTATTACAATGTCTGCAATAAAAGAGCTGGCAAAGGTATTCTATTGGACAAGGCTAATCAGAACAATGAAAAGGCTGATTGAGAAATTCAGTGCACATATATGAATATCATAAGGAAGCCATCATTTCCTCTTTTATATTTTCATATATCAAGCTGGAGAGATGGTTTCATACTCCTTGCAAAGGAGCCGAGATCATTATGTTCCCAGCATTCGTCAGTGAGCTTAGAACCTCCTGCAGTTCCAGTGCCAGGGGATCTGATATCTTCTGTCCTCTATGAGCAACTACACTCATGTGCACATATAAGCAAAAACACAGACACAGACATAAACACACACACAATTCAAAAGGAAAGTAAAAATCTTTAAAATTTTTATATAGTTATAAGAGATATCTGTCCCTTTAAAGTTGTTCAGAATTTCATCCAATTAAAGCTATCTAAATAAAATTCTAATATCACTTGTTCTAAAATTATTATCTGTTAAAATATTAAATCACAAACATAGTGACACTTTTCATTTTTGTTTTGTGTGTATCACATGATTTTTCAATTGGATACCTTCAACTGTGAAGTAACTCAGAGTAGGTGAATCAGGCAGGTAGACCGCCATAAATCCAGGAGTGTTCAAAACATAAATCAGTACTCTCAAGTTTAGAGAAAAACATACAAGTAAATCTCTCCTGGAGAATATAAAATACATCACCACCCAGTTTCCAAACACACAAACCACGCTCTAATTTCACTGTAGCGGGATCTATTGGCAATCTCTAACAAGCGAAAATAGATTTCAGAAGAATCTGCCATCAGATTCCCTGGGTTCTATTCAGTGTAATCTGAAGACCATGCACATTGGAGTGATAGCTGACTACATTTTCTAATTGTTTCAAAAACAGAACAACTGACTCAGTACAGTCCACACTGGTTCCAGCATGAAGAAAACCTGGTACTTTCTTGGGGAACAGCAGAATTTCCCCAGGGCAGGCTGCTCCTCCCATGCACTCACTTACCATACAATTATGAGCCTGCTTTGCTGGCTGTGGAAATTATTAACCCTTCCAATAACATGCTCATGGAACAATTATTAAAGCCATCCTAACACTATGCATTGGTTTTACTCTCATCTTGTTAAACAGTTAAGACATGAAAAAAAATGTTGTTGATAAAACACCTTGTCGATGTAACCAACCGTTTTATTAAATAAAAAACACAGAACCAATGCAAGGAAGAAAGCCAAGAGATCAGAGCTAAGACCTAAATAAAACCTTACCTTTCCTCCTGTGGTGGTCCTACCTCTCCGAACCAGAGCTACTTCCTGTGTTAAAGTCTTTATATAGAGTTTCTGTTCTGCCTTCTCATTGGTTATAAACCCAACCACATGACCGCCTCATCACGGTCTGTCTGTATAGACCTCCAGGTTTTCTATGATTGGTATTGAGATTAAAGGCATGTGTATCCAATACTGACTGATTCCCTGAATACACAGAGACTTACCTAGCTCTGCCTACCAAGTGCTGTGATTACAAGTTTATGCCACCACTGCCCTGCTTTCCTATGGCTTGCTAATAGCTCTGACCCCCAGGCAGCTTTATTTATTAACAAGCAAATAACATTTTAGTACAAAAGAAAATATCACCATAACACCTGGCACCAAATGTGGTATCTACTGGTAGATGGACAGTAAAACTACTACTACTGTGCAAGTTTCCACTGAAAAGCCATGCCCATCAATCACACTAATGTCCCCACAAAGGCAATATAGAGCCCATCCATAACATCACTACAATGTTAAAACCATTGCCAAACAAAATATCAAAAGGTGAGTAATTAAGGTAATTTAGTGTAGGGGATGGGAATTTAGCTCAGTGACAGAGCACTTTCCTAGCAAGCATGGACCCTGGGTTCAGTCCTTAGCTCTGAGAGAGTGAAAAAAACAGAATTTAGCATAAAACCCTAAAGCTTCATGTTCGTCTGTAAATGAAATAGAATTGTCATGACTAGAAACCAAAAATATTATAGCAGAAGACCAAGAAAATGTTTTGTGCACAAAACATAACGTCAAGAAAATCATGAGAAGTTTGTAAAAAAAAAAAAAAACAAAAACGGTTAGTGCCTCACACAAGATACATGTTTTTCAACTGGGTGAAAGTGCTAAAAGTTAGGAGAAACTAAGAATCATATACTAACAACTGCAAAAGTATCAAATGAACAGAAGAAACATAAGTGCAAAACTATGATTCAGGGAAACATTCTTAAGGAGAATATAAATTCCCATGGTCATTACAAATATTCAACATAAAATCTTTATAAATTATTAAATGTCTCCTTTGAAAAAGTGTTCTTCAATCAGAGAAAAAGCAAATTATAAGCTGAGCAGTAATAAGTATAATTAAGATTTTATAACTGGAAGATAAAGACCTTAAGAACCAATTTTTAGAAACACAAATGGAAATAAACAAATAAGAAAAATGTCCAATAAAATATGAAAAGATGTTTAACCTCTATTATGAAAGTATAGATAAAAATGTGAATTATGTCACATTATCATAATCCTTTATTAAATAAGCAAATTATTTGTGAGGATATATTAACAACACTGAAGAGAAAATGAACACTCATAAACTAATGGAGAATCACATGCAAATGACTTTTAGGAAGCAATTTAGCTAGAACATCAAATTTAAAATATAAAATTCTGCAATTCTTCAAGGAAAGCATTAAAACACATCTGCCTCTATGAATTTGTCAGTCAATTATTAAATATAGCAATGATTTGGCAATAAATTCTTTAAATGACATGAAGAGCAAATGACACTAGAGAAATTAATTAGACACAAATTTCAATTTATTTATCACATAGCATAAGTCAAAGACAACAAACATAATCAGAAAATATTTGACAATTATATAGTTATAGTATATGAGATTAATATCCAGAAGTTATGAAGAACTCCTAAAAGTCAACAACAAAAACAAAAAACCCCTAGGGAAAAGACTCAAATAATGTATTTTCAAAAGGAAATATACAAAAGCCCAATAAATGTTTAAATAGATGTGCAGTCTTTAGGAAAGTATCAATCATAACTGCAATGTGCTAACATACCCACTAGGAGAAAAACTAAACAGTAACTTTTTGGCAAGAATTGGGGAAACTGTAAACTTTGTGCATTGCTGGAGATCAGGGGAGAGTACATGAGGGGTCCACTGTGGAAACCATTTGGCAGCTCCTCATAAAGCTAAGCACAGGAAAGCCATATGACCTAGCAATTGTAAGAAGATATCAGAAGGATTGAAAAGAAGAAATGATTGAAGACATGCATGCAATGCCCACTGCAGCATCACTCACACAGCTGAAACAGGGGAGCAATCCAATGTCCCTGAAAGGGAGAGTGAAGCAATAAAATCTTCCAATACATAGGCATATGTAATTTGTACATGTATATTACATGCATGTATACATATATTACATGTAATATATATGTATATATTACATATATGTCTGTGTTATGTATGGATATGTGTATATATAAATGGATACATGTATATATTGTATATATAATGGAATATTATTCATTCATGCAATGAGTTAAGTTTGATACATGTATCAAGAGGGGAGAACCTTGAAAACATGCTAAGTGAAATATTGTGAAAAAATAGCAGATAATATATGTACTCTGTGGTTGAATGTATATGGAATATCTATAGTAAGCTAGCTTGTATAAACAAAACATAGACTACAGCTCTCATGAGGTAGCAGAGAGCAGAATGAAGACATCATTTAATCAGTGCAGAGTGTCTATTTAGAGTAGTTAAAACTTTGAAACCTGGGAGTGCTGACCCTTGCCCAATCTTAAGAATGTAAGCAATACTAATGAATTGCATACTTTAAAAATACTCAAATGGGATTAGAGATGAGCTTAGAGGTAGAGGCTTGAAAGAATGCCAAAGCCCTGTGTTTTGTCCCTAGTAACACAAGAAATAGGAAACCAAGAGAGAAAAATTATCCTATATAGAGAACTTATTATAATGAAATCAACATAAAATCTCTTTAAATTTCCTGCAAATAATATTGTTTAAATGTTCAAAACAATCTTATATATAAGAAAGAATATCTGATATATCTGATGAAAAATATATCTGGCCGGGCGGTGGTGGCGCACGCCTTTAATCCCAGCACTCGGGAGGCAGAGCCAGGTGGATCTCTGTGAGTTCGAGGCCAGCCTGGGCTACCAAGTGAGTCCCAGGAAAGGCGCAAAGCTACACAGAGAAACCCTGTCTCGAAAAACCAAAAAAAAAAAAAAGAAAAATATATCTGATTAGAAAAATAAGAAAAAATTTTAGATCAAAGAAAGAGAGGTCATCAATTTGTGAGAGGGGAGAGCACAGGAAGGGTTGGAGAGAGGAGACATGAGTGGCACTAGAAAGAGGAATGGGAAGAGGAAAAATGATTTGGTTTTATTATTATTTTAAGATATATTGCAAATAAATAAAAATTTTGAAAGAAGGAAAGAGGAAAAAGGATGTGGTTTTATTATTATTTTAAGATATATTACAAATAAGTAAAAATTTTGTAAGAATTTAGAAGAGTAACTAAAAATATTAAGCAATATTAAATGATAATTGCTGATATGGAAAAAAGTTCAGAACAGACACAAGACTAACAAAAAATATACAAAAAATGTGCAGCATTATTTATCATTAGGAAATTAAAAATTTAAACAACAATGAGATATGACTACACACTTTTTAGAACAGTAAAAACTCCTATGATGGAAATCATCGTATGCTTAAAAGAATTTTCAGCAAAAGGAATCCTCAGCCATTGTTGATGTGTGGACATGCACAAATGATATGCTTTGGTACACTTCTACATTTAAATTCAAAGCTAAACACAGGTTTACCACAAGACCCAGAATTTCCATCTTAAGGTATTTATTCAAATGAGATAATAACTTAAGTTGTATTAGTTATTTTTCTTGTCAATGTGATGAAATATTGGACAGAAAATGCAAAAGGATTTATTTTTCCTCATGAATTCATGGGAATTTCAGTGCATCTTAAAGATGAATAAAGAGGCACAATAGTATCCATAGAGTGAAATGTAACATCTCTCACATCAGTAACCAGAGAGATGATCAAGCATAGACTGTCACCTTTGAAGGCCCAACTTCTTCTTCTACTTCCACTGGATAACACTTATATCCTAAAGTTTCTCCAATCTCCCCAATCAGCATCACAGTCTATTTGTACATTTTACCTTCAGACAGTATCATTCCATGTCTGGACCCAAAAAGCTCAGAACTGTCTCTTAGTGCAAATTTCTTCCAACTCAAAATTCCCATAATCTTAAGCATCTCAATATTGTTCAAAAGTCCAGGGTTTTTAATGAGATCCAAGACAAGCTCTTAACTGTGGGCTGCTGTCAGTTAAAGGGGAGGTGGGCATGAGGACAGAGTGAGGGCAGAGAGGGAAAGAGACTTTCAACATATAATGTCACAGATTAAACATTCCATATTAAACAATGAGACAGTGCCCCCTCCTTCCCATCCGAGATCCTATGGGTACAGTATTACCCTTGTCTTCATTTCTGTCTGCATTCTGCTTCCGGGCCCACTAAGATCTGTAGGATTTTAGAACTTCTCTGTGCTGCAGCTCAGAATATTTCCAAATTTCTCCCACAAATTAGTTCTAAAGGCCCAAGAAACAAATGATTGGATGTTTCATAGCAATGGCTCCACTTTCTGGTACCATGTTTCATATTAGTTATTTTTATCACTGCTGTGATAAAATTCCTGAAACTACCTAGCTGATGAGATGGTTATTTTAGCTCCTGATTTCAGAGGTATTTCAGTCTATCATAGAGGATAAGATATCACAACACAGCACGTCAGCTGTGTCTCACATCCCAGTTAGATAGACAAACAGCAAGCTAGATCAGAATCAGGCCAGACGACATCCCAAGACCAAAGCAGAGAGTCCTACCTCCATCATTCAAGTCTTACTTTTTAACAGTTCCACAGCCTCCCAAAATAGTACCAGCATCTGGTACCCACATATCTAAATACATAACCTGTAGTGCATACTTCACATCCAAATCATAACACTTAACCTCTATAAACCTGCACATAAATGCTTAGTATGGACTTCATTCATCAAAAATTCAGCACAACCAGGATTTCCTTCAATTGGTGACTGGGTAAACAAACTTGACATATCATACAATGGAATAATACTCAACAGTGACAAAAAATGAGCTATCAGCCCAGAAAAGACGTAAGTGAAATTCAAGAACATATTACTCATAGGAAAGTCTAAGGAGGCTACATATTATAATTCCAATCACAGCAAAGTCTGAAAATAGGAAAAACTATAAGAAAAGCAGATTAGCACTTATCAGGTTTTCAGTTGGTATTGGGGGAAGAATAGTGGAATTAGGTAACATGGGGGATTTTTTGGTTGCTGAAAGTATTTTGAATTATACAGTACTGATATATCTGATATATAATAATTTGTCAAAGTTCAAACTAATTTATACCTAAAAGAATAAACTGAACTTTACCCAAATTTTTAAAACATAGTTTGTAGGGTTCCAAGAAGGATTGTAAAATAGGATAATTTGTTGTTCAATTGTGAAACAACCCCCACAGAAGCTAATAAAGGAAAACCTACTAACCTACATAATTTTGAAAATGAGTAAAATCTATATAATACTAAGAGAAAAACAAATTGTGTCTAATCACTGTACTATAATAGATAAGGTCATTTCCACATGATTCACCTTAACAGGCGAGTAAACACTTCTTAAGTCTAATTACTGAAGACCCATTTATGGCAACTGAAATCAGACATCGTTCTAGGAGGTGAAACATTCCAATAAGCAAGGGAGGAGACCAGAACAATCCACATAGTAGTGGGTTTGAGATGGAGTTGTCAAACAGATCTCATATTTAGTTAGTTGTAGATTTTTATGTATATATGTACATATGTGTGTGTACCAATGTGCATATGTATACACATATATGTATACAATGCACATACATGTCAGTATCTATAACAAGCTAAATGTATGCATATTTGTGTGTGTGTGTGTCAGTATACACACATGTATCTAATTATTCTGTCAGCTAATGTAGCCAAGTAGAAAAAGCAATCAGAGTATACCTGGTGCTCAGATCTTGGCATTGAAATACTTTTAGAATGGTATAAAACTTAGCCATGTTTCCTTGGAGAATTGGCTGATTCTAGAAATAGAATATATATATATATATATATATATATTACACTGTATATAAATAAATTTGTATAAATAAGTGGGAAAGGACTTAAAATTTTCTAATGGGGAAAAACTTAAATAATCTTTGTAGATCATTCAGCCTAAAGGCATAGAACATTATTCTCTCTGCTTTAGTGTAGACTGTACTTTGTCACCCTGTTCCAATGTTATAAGGGAAGAAAGAAGAGGGAGTGATTTCAAGGTATGAAAGCACGGCAGATCTCAAGTCCATTGATGAAGCCTAACAGTCAAGAGTAAGTCATGTTGATATTAATAGTACGTGTGCTTTTAAATGTGTATGAGAATGGCTTTTAACTCAATGAGGTTACTCCTAGAAATCACCACCACATTTATTATGGACAGCAGTGTGCGGTCCTGTAAGGTCATCTAGAACACAGAGGGGCTGAGAAACTTAAAATCAGAGGCACCTGAGGAATCATGACTTTTATGTGCAATTTGTATTCCAAATGGGTCCTGGATCTTAGGAAAGATAATAAGAACACAACTTTAACAAGGTAAAGATAAGTTACAAACCTGACAAAAATGTTGAGAAACTACATAGCTGATAAAATATCTATACCTAAAATACACAAATCATTCTTGAACTAAGAGTATCACAGCCGAAAGAGTGACTAAATTTTGAAACTAAGTGCAGAGAATCAAAACTCTACTATTTTTGCAACTATGTGTGTACAAAAATTCTTCAAAAATACATGTTTTTGATTATTTACATAGTTTTTAATTTGTTTAGACATTTACTTTTAATTACTTCTTTTCTTTTTGGAGATTATAATATTACAACATTTCCAACTTTCTTTTCCTCCCTCCAAATCTTCCCATACACCCCTTCCTTGCTCTATTTCAAGCTCATGGCTTCTGTTTTTATTAATTATTGTTCCTAATATGACCCGCTCAATATGTATGCAACTTGTATTTGTTTTCAAGGCTGAATTTTCATTATTGGGTAACCAATTGGTGTGATCTTCCCTAGGGAAGACCTTTTCTGGCTGCTGTCAATGTTCCTGTAGTTCTCTGTGTAGGTTTGAGGCCTCTTCGCTTTTTTTGAGGCCCCATCAACATTAGCATGCATATTATTGTCCTTGAGAAACTCATGTTAAGTCAGTCATACTGGTGAGAATTTATTACTGCAGCTTCTGACTTTCCAGGCAGGATAACCCTCAGGGTGTGGTAGTGTCATGATTTGGCAGTAACCAATAGTTCTCTAATTGCACTTAATGCCCTATCAACAAGAGGGAAATCATGTCTGGTACTGGAAGCCTAGCCAACTACCCAGGGCTGGTGAAATCATAGATCTTAGAGGAAAATTGACAAATACCACTTTACGAAACCAGCATAATCCCTAACTTCATTCTAAACAGCCTTCATCAAGAAAACTTTGCAATAGGAGAAGGCGATTACAGAAGACCACAATGAATAGCAAATCACAATGCAGAATTGTGGAACCCAGTCCCAGCAGATTATATATCTACAATGCAACTCCCACAACAAAGTCTCAGGGATCACTGCAGAAGAGGGTTGGAAAGATTGTAAGAGCCAAAGGAAGGGGAATTCGCTGTAAAAATTAATTTTTTCATGTTTGAGTATTTTACCTGCATGCATCTCTGTAATACATGTATGTATTTCATACGGCAGTTTTTTTTTAAATTTACTTTGTTTTCTTCTGTGAAAAGTTGTTACTGTCTACTGCTTTGTACTTGAAGAGAGATAGTATATAAACCCCATAGAATTTCAGAGTAGTTATCTTCCAAGAATGAGGTTTCCTGTGTTTATCTGTATATTTATAATTGCACTATGTAAGTGTTTATTGAGGACAGTTTTGAACACTGTTTACATACTTTTCCTAACATATATTCACTCACCAACTTAAAAACATTCATGAGTCATGGAGTCTGGATGATGTGCTGCATTTGTTTGGTTTTTTGTTCCAAACCTTAAGACAACTGAGAAATTTATTGGGATAATACCAATACTGAAACTTGTTATGAACCTCAGCAATAGTATAAAATATGTGAAATTCACAATTGATCATGGATATTAACTCTGTTCCGCAGTCTAGAAAAGCCAGTATCAAGGTGCAGTAAATCAAGTGTTCTGGGAAGAAAACTGTATTCATATATATGGCCGTCTTCCCACATGCTGGAGAACCAAGAGGAAAAAAAAAAAAACCTCCCTTGATAGTTGGAGCAAGCACCAGTCTCATTCATGATGGTTACATTCCATGATGTACTCATTTCTCAATGGCTCCCCATTCAAATACCATCACACTTATAAATTAGAAGTTCAACAAATGAACTGGGGAGCAGAGAAGAGACTCAGCCCACAGCTGTCTCTAACGGCCAATTATGCTGTCGTCCCCAAAGCCTTCAAAGTACAAAATGACTCGATCCACTTTCTTCAGAGAAAATGTTACTCTTCGAATTTCCTCCCTGGGTTTTCCTGTGTGTAGTTCCCCTTGTTTTAGCAATCTCTCTACACATTCAAGTTTATGAAGAATACAAGGAGCTACTGCTAACACACTAACATATTAAAATAGGCTGTCAAATTAATAACCAGTCTTACCTGCCTTGTTACTAGATTTTGTAATATATATATATATATATATATATATATATATATTCATAAAATGTAGGCCCAACAAACCATTTTTAAATTATTGCCCATAATAGCTTTGCTCTATAGTGGTAGAATGGAGTAGTAGGGACAGAGACACCAATATATAGCTTCAAACTCTTTAAAAGTGTTTACTATTTGACCTTTTGTATAAAAATTTGCTGCCCTACATTTTACCATGTCATTTGTGTTGGAATGTAAGAATAATTCAGTTTATGATTTATTTGAAAGAGTTGTTCTGCAGAACAGGGAATGGCAGCTCTGTCCCACATTGCTTTTGCTTATTATATACATTGCAGGTAACCTATAAAGGTTTTTGTGTAACATGAAAATTGTAGATAAAACTACAGAGTGAACCGGGCGGTGGTGGCGCATGCATTTATTACCAGCACTCGAGAGGCAGAGGTAGGTGGATCTCTGTGAGTTCGAGGCCAGCCTGGTCTACAAAGCAAGTTCCAGAAAAGGTGCAAAACTACACAGAGAAACCCTGTCTCGGAAAACCAAAAAAAAAAAAAAAAAAAAACCCTATAGAATGAATGTTGTGGTAATAATAGTAAGATGAAGTTCTTAAATGGTAATTTCTCAAAACATCAATATCTAGTAATTGTCAAGATATCTGACATCATTTAATTGAGATTGATAATCATTGAACAAATTACAGCACAATTAAATGGATTTCACAACTGGTATTTTCTAAAAAGGTTTGTGGAAACCCAAAAAACAGTTACATAAGGGTATACTTCTGAGTCTTACCTCATTCAATAGTTGTATTAAGTACTATGTGTTATACACCAACCAAATGTGCACAAGAAAAATTTGAGGTCAATGGATAAAATATTGACTGAAATAATAGTTATCCCAACAATGAAACAACGGGGCCAGTTATATTTTCTTATAAAATGCCATTTTTTATAAGAGCTGAATAGAAAGTCCTTACTGTGATAAACAAACCATACATTAGGATCTCATAACTTCACAACCTAGTAGGACATCAGTGTTGGGAGTTAAATAACCTTATTTAACATGATTCCTCTTAGAATGGAAGTTGCCAAGATTTGATTATATTATTAAGCATTAATTGGAATATCTTTCCCTAAGGACAGAAGAAATGGCCATACAAAAACCAGATGGCATTTCTAAGAGATACAGTCTCATAGCAAACCTCATATTCCTCTGACTCTTACAACCTTCCCATTCTCTTTTACACAATGATCCTTGAACCTTAGGTGCGAGATTTGTGTTGAACATGTGTTAGTCAGGACTGGGAATCACATGATCTTTTGTTCTCTGCATTTTGATTGGTTGTGAATTTTGCTCCCTATTGATTATCCAATACCAGTAGTCAATCCTGAGATGATAAACATACAGGTAATAATATAAAGCCTGAGCAAATTATACTTATGAGTGTGTGTGTGTGTGTGTGTGTGTGTGTATCTGTGTGTGTGTGTATAACAACACAATTAGAGAAAAATAGGCCACGAATTCGATAGAGAGCAAAGGAAATGCATGGGAAATGATGAAGGGAGGGAATGAAATGAAATCAGGAGGGAAATATAATTATATTATAAATTGAAAGCTTAAAGAATATATGATAGTTTAAAAATTGTCAGACGTCATTTTTGTGGTATTGAATTTGAAATTTATAGAACTTTTCACAAACTAGAGCTTGTCTGGAGGAGATCAACAGGGGTGGTGAGGAACTTCAGGTTAAGATAGAAGAAAGGAGTTGCTTTCAATCTCTCTCCATTTAAATGATGTTGGCTATAGGACTGCTATAAATTGCCTTTATTATGTTTAGGTTTGTCCCTTGTATCCCCAATCTCTCCAGGACTTTTATTATGAGGAGGTGTTGGATTTTGTCAAAGGCCTTTTCTGCATTTAATGAGATTATAATGTGTTTTTTTTCTTTCAGTTTGTTTTTATGGTGGATGACATTGATTGACTTTCATATATTGAACCATCTCTACACCTCTGGGATGAAGCCTACTTGATCCTGGTAGATGATCATTTTGATGTGTTCTTAGATTCAGTTTGCAAGTATTTTATTGAATATTTTTGCATATGTGTTCATAAGAAAAATTGGTTTGTAATTCTCCTTTGTTGAGTCTTTATATGGTTTGGGTATCAGGGTAACTGTGGCTTCATAAACTGAACTGGGCAATGTTCCTTCTGTTTCTATTTTGTGGAATAATTTCAGGAGTATTGGCATTAATTCTTCTTTGAAAGTCTAGCCATCTCTTGTCACCAGGCAAGGCTTTCAGTGGAGGGACTGTCTTGCATTTAAATGAGTTGTTGGCCAAGGAGGTCCCATGGAAATTCTCCAACAACAAGGGCTGTTGCTAAGACAAAAGGTGTCTCCTTGAAAACTGACAGAGAGGCCCCATGCCAAGGACAACACCCACACAAATCATTGAACATAGGGAAGTGAATTTGGTGCCTATATGGAGTCTTCAACACTATGTTCTAATATATTTGGCACAAGTACTCTAAAGTCTACAGAAAGAGAAATTTAGATACCAACCCAGTCACAAAACCTCTGACCTACAATCTGTACTGCCTGCAAAATATGCTAGGGCAATGGCACAGAACTTGTGGGAGTGGTCAACACAACACAAGTGGTCTGATTTGATTTAAGGCCCACTACCTGAGAGGGAACCAATGTCCAACACTGTTTGGGTAACCAAGAACCAGAGCCTAGATAGCCTAGAAAACCAAATACTACTGGTCTACACAAAGAAAATGTATTATTAAACTGACTCTACTGTACTCATAGATCAGTGCCTTATTCAGGCCCATCATCAGAGAAGCTTCCTTGGCAGCACATGGGAACAATTGCAGAGACTCACAGCCAGACATTATGCTGGGAGAGAGTCTAAATGAGAGTTCTCCATAAAACCCCTCCCCTCAGAGCTCAGGGAATCCCAAGGAAAAGGAGGAAGAAAGATTGCAAGAGCCAGAGGGGATGGAGAATACTGGGATTGCAAGTGCTCTTATAATCTGAATCAACTAAGCAAGGCACATATGAGCTCACAGAAACTGAAGAAGTAAGCACAGGAGCTACATGGGTCTGCACCAGGTCCTCTGTGCATATATTGTAGGTATTAGCTTAGTATTTGGGGGATTCCTGACTGTGAGAATGACTGGGTCTCTGACTCTTGTGCCTGCTCTCAGACTCTTTTTTTTTCCTGTTGAGTTGCCATGTCAAACTTTGATAACATAGTTTTTGCTTCATCTTACTATATCTTATTTTGTTGTACTTGTTATCTTTGAGAAGTCTGATGTTTTCTCATGAGAAACAGGAAGAGAACAGCTCCAGAGGAGAGGAGAGGTGATAAGGAACAGGAAGGAGTAGAGGAAGAGAAAAGTATAATCAGGATATATCGTATGAGAAAAGAATCTATTTTCAATACAAGGAAAAATATGGGAGAAAGATTTAAAAGGGAGGTACCAGAGAGAGATGATTTTTTTGTCTTATTTGCAGCAATAATCTTTAGAGCAATGATAAATAAAAATTTAGAATTGATCAAAAGAGAATCAGCATGAAGAAAAGTACTGAATGATTTCACTTATGTTTGAAATGCATAGCATGTTCTCATAGGACTTGAGAATGTTAATTCAGAAGCAGGGAGGTTCAGTGGGGAACAGAGTTAAGGAGAAGCTGAAGAATGAGATGAATTCACTAATCAAATAACTCTTTTCCCTAAGTCACATGACAGCAAGTCTATTGTGTGGCCACATCATAGTGTAACCACCAATAGCAACAACAAAAATCTTAAGTGTTTCAACCAAGACTTGATAAGTGTTAAGGAAAAGGGTACATGGCTTCAAAACATTACAGGGTACCAGATAAATAGTTGAAATTTTGCCTTTTCAGTACTAGTTAAATTCTTTTTTAATTTAAGTGTGATGAAAGAAGGGGCTATGTTTAGTTAGGTATATATTCATTATCACCAAACTCATTAAATCAAATGAGAAAGGTTCATTTACTGGTCAAATTTTAGACATTTTCCCTGAGCTCTTAGAAGAGTCTGTTATTCAGACTCCTTTGATGTTGTTTCTTCAACCTTTCCCATGTACCAGTTTTGCTCTTTCTCGAATTCATAGCCTACTTTCCAGTTATTAGTATAACACATACACATATATGTTATTAAAAAGTTTTCATACAATATAATCTTTTTGTTTTGTTTTTGAGACAAGGTTTCTCTGTTGTTTTGAAACCTGTCCTGGAACTCTCTCTGTAGACTAGACTGGCCTCAAACTCATAGAAATCCACCTGTCTCTGCCTCCTGAGTGCTGGGATTAAAGGCATGCACCACCATTGCCCAGTCATACACTATATTCTGATCACAGTTTCCCTTCCTCTAACTCCTGCCATATTTTTTCTACTTCCTCCACACCCATTCAACTCTATGCCTTTTCTTTCTTGCTTTCTTCACAAAGCAAACAGGCAAACAAAGTAAAAAAAACAAAAACAAAAAAAACAAAAAAAAACCAAGACCACACACACACACACACACACACACACACACACACACACACAATAGGAAACCATAATATACTGGCAAAAGACTAGTATGACCCAAAATGCCCAATTGAAAGAATATGAGACAAAAGTGAACAAATACAATATTTGAGTACGTTTAGCCTTTATGTATCATATCTTGAGGAGGATTTGAAGGAAATGCCTCAGCCCAAGTATCCTGCCATGATACTCCCACTGCCTTTATTACCTAGACCTATGCAGCTATCCATTCTTGTCTTCCACCATGCACGCTTTGAGATTATGAAAGTGGTGATCCTTGACACTGCTCTACAAATCTGACACCTTCATATAATTAAATCTAGCCGTCTAAGATTTCTGCAAACTGGTTTTGAGCATGCCAGCCCCTAGGCATCTATGATATTGTTTCGCCTTCATGAGATCATGTCTAAATCTCATTATCTTTCTCCATCTCTGTTTATCTAGACTGCCTTTTAAGGTTCAGTTCATCTGTTCATCCAAGAAGTCTTATGTAATTATTCAAACAATCTGCCTGTGCCAACTTCTGCCCGTCTTTACCTTTTCTCATCCAGGACAAAGGACATTATTTAACTACTTAGTTCTGTTTCTAAAAAAAGATCTGCTTCATGTGATGTCATAGCCCAGCATACACCTGGCTACAGTCTGCCTCCCAAACAACAGGGGTTCAACACACATCTAATGACAAACTTCAAATCTTAGGAGACCCAAGCACTCTGCTGCCTCTGAAAAGAACTGACCCTGCATGAAATGATAAAGGAGACTCCTCACAGATTCTCTGGCCCATCATTCACTGCAAACTGATTATTATGCAATTTCCACTTCATAGTTAACAGAAATAAAATGGAAGATTTGTAGGTACGTGCACATGAAGAAGGATTTTGGCAGGGCAATTGCCAGAGCTGCTTGTGCAGACTTACGTATTAAGTGCTCTGACAGGCAGATCTAATACACCTTTCTTCACAATGAGAAAAGTCACATTCACTTCCATTTTTATCCTTTTTCTCCTTGAAGCCTTCTTTGCAGAATCATTTTAATACATTTATCTCTTTCCCTGGCTTGTGAAATTACTCATCCCTGGGATGTATAAGTGAGCAGTGTCCTATTACACCATGGGATTAGAGGTTTTATGAATCATTCCAAGATGAGAAAAAAAAATGTTTATGTAAGAAGCTGTATGTTTGTATGAAAAGGGTACAAAGAATTTTTAACAACTCTGGTTGTAGGTTCAAGAAGGTTTATCAAATTATACACAAAAGAGGCTGCAGATACATATCGTGAGCAATATTTCAATAAACACATGCCTTCAGGAGAGAAGTTATTTTGAACTAGGAATTCAGCATAAGTTTTCATTGATTTCTTTTGAGAAACCTAAGACTCAGATGCATTAGAAGGGAAAGTCTTTAAGCCTCACATCAGCACATGTCACTTCTTTAAAATTGAATTTTAACTGCCTTAATCATAGGCACATATGTGGTCTGTGGTAGGTATACATTTTTTTGAGAGAAAAGCTCCTAAAACAAATTTTCTTTACACTGAATGTAAAAAGCTCTGCACATTTTTCAGAATAACAGGCATAAATGTTAAAACCCAATGGGTAGCTGCATTCTACTTGAAATCATGTGTGCTATCATTAAGAAGTTCTGAAATTTTAAGTTCATAATGAGTAAGCCAGTGTATGTGTGTGTGTGTGTGTGTGTGTGTGTGTGTGTGTGTGTGTGTGTGTGATCTTTCATGATTTCATCTTTATTCCTTAAAATCAGCTTACTCTATTAAGAATAATACTTCTTGGAACAGTAGTGTCTCTTTGTCATATCAGAAAGTAAAACTCTTACAGAAGAAATCCTAGGGAATAAGAGTAGGACTGGGAGGCTGAGATGGGCTGGGGGCTTGGAGGCCTGGACAGTTAGGGTAAGGTGCAGTGGGTAAAGTGCTTGCCAGGCAAGCACGAGGACCTGGGTTCAGATCTCTAGCAGCCATATAAAAATGGGACCTCATGGCTTGTACCTATAACCATAATCCAGGAAAGACACCAACAGGAAGATTCCTGGGATTTTTCTAGCTAGCCAATCTAGCTGAATCAGTGAGCTCCTGGAGCAATTACAGAAGGCACCTGTGATAGTTTGAATGTAATTGACCCTCATAAACTCATAAAGAGTGGCATTACTAAGAGGTATGGCTTAGTTGGAGTAGGTGTGGCCTTGTTGCAGGAAGTATGTCATTGTGGGGGGTGGACTTTGAGGTCTCCTTTGCTCAAGCGTCACTCAGTGTGACACTCAGATCACTTCCTGTTGCCTACAGGTCAGACTTAGGACTCTCAGCTCCTTCTCCAGCACCATGTCTGCCTGCACACAACCATGTCATATCTGATAATAATGGGCTAAAACTCTAAAAATGTAAGGCACCCCAGTTAAATGTTTTTCCTTTATAAAGGTTTCTGTGGTCATGGTATCTTTTCATAGCAATAAAAACCCTAAAACAGCACCCTATGTTGACCTACAGCCTCCATGTTCATGTGCATCCATGTGAACAAATACACATACACAAACACAAACAAAAAGAAATTGTTAATAGTGGAATTAGCACTGGACTTAAGAAATTGTAGTGGGTAGCCATTCCAGCTTTGACCTGGAAGTTCCAACCCCCATTGAGGCTTCGGTAAAGGTCACGCCTACAAGGCAGTGCTGAGAGAGGACACTGAAGACCTGAGATCTGGATGTGCCAGCTCTCTTGGTTCCTGGACCCTGGATGCTGGAGGTAGACCGAGCAGAGTTCTCTAGAGAACACCACCAGACTGCGCCACACCTTTCCCAGACCCTGTCCTATCCCTTCATTTGTGAGTTACCCCACAAAATAAACCTCCCTTTTAACTATGTGGAGTGGTGTTAATAAGTTCACCAATAAGAAATATGTACTTGAGGTTAGAAAGTCTGCAACTTGCAGTAATGAGGTATGATCTTTTTGGTGATCTTTTCTCTGCATATTTTTCTAGCATGATTGTTTCCAAAAACATTTGCTCATAAAAGATATCAGAAGGTTGTACACATATATAGAAATGTATAATTGAATACAACTCAATATACTTTCATTACAATGGATATGAGTACATTTCCAGGTGTGTGTGTGTGTGTGTGTGTGTGTGTGTGTGTGTGTGTGTGTGTGTATGTTTAATTTGATACAAATTTTCCCTTTATCTTACAACAACTACCTAATTTCCTTCTAATGAACCATTCGACCCATACTACAGGCTATGTGATTGAGGCAAGTTTTCTGAGATGCATAGTTAAAATTATAGATATGAAACCACTCCGTCCACACATCAAATTCCAATCTCTAACCACAATTTGGTTTAAAAGTGTATCAGTTAGAACAATTAATTTATGAGCCAGTTTCCTTAGACTTATTGTGGAACTTTTGGAAAATAGGTCGAGTGTTTCCTGAGCTTACTAAATTGGTTAAGTCTAATTGGTAGCTAATTTTTTTGTCAGGGGCTGATTCTATGTCAATATAGGTACGGGTATAGTGGTAGCAGTAATGCTATAATAATACACAGTCTTTCTTGGGATGATGCATGTATCCCTCAAGCTTTCAGAAATGCTTCAGGTAACTCTGAATCCAGAAGCCATCTTCAGATGATAGAGAATACTCCTCTAGTCGTGTCTCTTCCTGGTTTTAAGGTACTACTCAACCCATGAGAAGACTTTGACGCAAGAAAACACTTTGTTTATCTCTCACTGCCACTCTTGTTCTTCTGAGTCAGCAGGTCAGAGGAGCAGCAACTCCCCAAAAAGGGTCATTTCTGAGCGTTTGCTCCCTCTTCTCTGTCTTAGACAATGGAAGAGAAAAGAAACAAGAATACATTTTCCATGAAATTTATAAAGTATTCTGTGGTAATTTGGGGCATAAAGAACTCCAAAAAGAACTAGTGTTATCCAGACTGTCACAGCCACACAGGACTTATCCTTCTCCTGGTAAGACCCAAAGAAACACAACCCAATGAACAGGTTTAAAATTTCCCCCAACACATCTGTTAAGCAGGAACTCAGTGTTGTCAAGTGACCTATCCATCACCTTCATATTTGCCAATACGTTAGTAATTCACTTTTCTCAACCACATTTTATGACCCATAGATATAGTCTCAGAGTTCCTTCTAGAAATGTTAGCATTTTAAAAAAGAATATTCATTAAATCATAGATTTTTCTATGCAGAAGTAATAG
This sequence comes from Peromyscus aztecus, assembly GCA_902168405.1. Lineage (NCBI taxonomy): Eukaryota > Metazoa > Chordata > Mammalia > Rodentia > Cricetidae > Peromyscus > Peromyscus aztecus. Next base: position 58,945 of record CABHPQ010170857.1, read on the forward strand.
ATTAATATAAGAAATAAATTTTTGCTTTTGAATATGAAAAATATATTTAGGAGCATGAAAGAATTCAAATAATCTATTAAAAGAGAAAGTGAATTTATGGATACACATTTCTAGTGTAGATTTTGTTGTATTAGATTTGAATTTTCAGATTTTTAAATATTTATTGTTTATTGCCCCCTTTTTTTGGATGGATTGTCTGAAAGCACCTGACTGTTATAGCCTACTGATTCTTTGGGCAGCTGTGTAAAAGGCAGCCCTTCCTCAGCATTAAGGGAGAATGTTCTTTATCTGGCTTTGCCTCAGGAAGTCTCAAAGCAGGGATGGATGAGTGGAACCTATACAAAGGCAGTTTCTTCATTAGGATTGAGTTTCTTTGGCTTCCAAACACCAGTTAATATCTATTATAATAAATTGGGCATCAGAGTCCTTCCTTTTTCTTGTTAAGGGTGCCACTCTAAACTTTTCTCATAAAACATGTGCATTGGCTCCATCTCTACACCCATCACACTGCCTTAATTTCTCCTGATGTTGTTATTTCTTTCCGTATTATTTAAAGAAAATATAAAACATGTTTCTATTAGCACATAGGCTTATGTACACACAAACAAATTACTCTATGCCATCCAAGTTTAGTGCTTTCGTGATGGACAGTTAACCTGGACTTGCAGTCATGTACAATTATTCTGACAATTTCCTGAAATTTTCTAATGTGTTCCTTTACATCTCTTAAAATCTTTTTCTTGAACATGTAGTGAATGAAAAGCAAAAGAATAAAAAGGAAGGACATGATTGTTTCTAGGTATTGTGGAAGAAAAGGTTTATTGTAGCTAAAAGGTAAAAGGGAGAGTATAACCAGGAAGAGACATTTAGGAGATTCATGTAAAGAGAGGAGGGAAGGGAAGGAAGAGGGGAAAGAAAGGAACCAGATGCAGCAGTCAAGAAGGCAGAAGCTACAAAAGGTAACCAAAATGGCTGCATTATAGAGGGACGAGCTGAGGGAAGGGCAGCCCATCCCCTGGGCTGGAAACTAGGCAGAGGGTGGGGTATACCCCCCATACCCTGTAACAAGTAAGGGCTGAGAGAGATACTGGGAGAACTTTGCGGCCAGGTCTGCTTGATATGTTAAATACGTACCTCAGCCATTTGTCCCAGGGTTTGAGACTTAAAGGACTGTGTAATGAATCATCAATAATGGTGTTGCAGGTAAAGGCACTTGCTGTAAAAGTCCTGGTGACCTTAGTTTAATTCTTGGAACCTGTAGTGGAAGGAGAGAAGCAACCCCCAGAAATTTCACTCTGACTTCCACATTGTGCTGTAGTGTGAACACACACACACACACACACACACAAAACCACCATTACCAACAACAACAGCAACACCATCCACAAAAAAATAAATAAATAAATAAAGCAATTAAAAAAAACTCTGGAATAAAGTAATATTTATACCATTTGGGGTTGGTGTCTGATAACAGCATGTGATGTGACAGGTAAGTAACTGTGTTGGCTGGTTTTTGGTTTTACTTTGATTTTTGCTATTTTCTTTGTATTATTTATTTATCCATCTACTTCTTTATTGGCCAATTTGGCATAAGTGAGAGTCATCTGAGAAGAGGGAACCTCAACTGAGAAAGTGCTCCTATCAAATTGGCCTGTACAAAAGCCTACTTGGCATTTTCTTGATTGATGATTGATGTGCAAGAACCCAGCTCACTGGGAGCAGTGCCATCCTCAGATGGTGATCCCTGGGTGTACAAGGAAGCAGGCAGGGCAAGCAATGGAGTGCAAGCCACTAAGCAGCATTCCTCCATGGTCTCTGCTTCAGTCCCTGCTTCCATCTTCCTGCCTTGAGTTCCTACCTTGGCTTCCCTCCATGGTTACCTGGCTTCATGCTACATAGCGACTGGTGTCTTACTTTCTGTTGACTGAATGTCTATCAGGATTCCAGAGAAACAGTTCGTAATTCTTTAGCTGATGGTTAATTTTCTGTGGCTACAATGAAGCATGCTATCTTTGCAACTTAATTCAGTTTCTTCTCAGCTCTGACTGAACAGAGACCCGTTCTCCAATTTCCACATACGAAAAATAACCTCCTGAACATTGCCTCATCAGGAATGGACCCATCACCTGTGCTTTCTACTCAGTTACTATTCAATTCAGAAAATGAAAGACTATGGAGTAAGTACAGAAATTCTCTGGGTCTGGACACACCACTCTCCATCAATGCTTTGAGTGCACATGTGTGCGGCTGTGCAATACTCCATATATTAGTTTAATCCTTGGGTACAAGAAGGTCAGCCAGACAATAATCCAGTGTCCTGGATGCATAGTTATTTATCACACACGCTGCTGTCTCAGCATCAAGGCTATGGAAGGGAACGTGGAAGAAGCACCTGGCCGCCTGGATCATTAACTTGTTTTCCGTTTTTGCCTTTCTAAATACGTGAACTTATGAGCCTGACTATAACAGACCTGAAGTAATCATCTGCTGAAGGAAGATGGGGATTGATGACAAAAGGAAACCATTTAGTACAGTCAGAATGAAGAAAGGAAGGAGATATTCCATTTGCAATATGCAAATAGGATCACGCAGCAAGAAAACTGCCTTATAAACCAGGATATGGTCTTGAAAAACGGCCTACTAAACTGTCCTCATCTGTCTCCCTCAGCCTTTTGTATCTTAATAAGGAAGCCTAGAGGATTAGTAACAGCATTTTCTTCTAGTGGAGGGAACATTTCCTAAGTCCATTAAGATTTGCAAAGAGGTCAGAATCATAAAAGAGGGCGGGACAAAGGAGATGGTGGAAAGAGAGTAGTGTCCTGATTAGTATTTTGTCAACTTGATACAAGCTACACTTATCTGGGAAAAGGAACCTTGATAAATAATATCAAGACTGCCTACAGGGATGAATATAAAGCTTTTCTCCCCCCCCCTTTCCTTTATTTTATTTTTAACTCTGCAATATCAATGTGTGATATTTCTATTTTTTTATATTTTTTAAAAATTATCTTTTTGTTTTTCAAATATCGTATAAGTTTTTAATTAAAACAGAATTACACCACTTATCCTTTTCTTTTTTCTCCCTCCAGCCCCTCCCAGATCCTTTCCCACCAACCCCTCACATGTTCCTCCACTCTCAAATTGATAGCCTCTATTTCTTTGATTATTGTTTTTAGATGCATAAATGTGTGTACAAATGAACATAATTACCAGTTACTGATTCTGTTTTTGGTGTTTTATGTATATACGATTTCAGGGATGACCACTTTGGGTTGGATAACCAGTAAGGTGCTCAGCCTTGGGGGAGGCATTTTCTTAAATAATGGTTGATGTGGGCAGGCTCAGCCCACGGTGGGCAGTGCCATCCCTGGGCAGGTGTTTCTGGCTATATAAGAAAACAGACTGAGCAAGTCATGAAGAACAAGCCAGTAAGCAATGTTCCTTTGTGGTCTTTACTCTAGGTCCTGCTTGAGTTCCTACCTTAGCTTCCCTTAATAATGGTCTCTGGCTGGAGAATTATAAGATGGAATAACACTCACCCCACCCCAAGTTGCTTTTGGTCATTGTGTTTTATCACAACAATAAAAAGCAAATTAAGACAACTAGGTAGAAAGATACCAAGAAAAGGAGAAAGACGAGGTGACAGTGAACAACAGAACAAAACATCAAATGTTTCCAGATCTTGGAGCCTCAATCATTCAGGCCAAGCTGTGATCATTTCAGTTCATATGAAACCCTCAGATTTAACTTTCCTACTTATCTTTGGCTGCTTTATAATATGAAAAAAATCATTGAACCAGTTAAGCATCTGGTATGAAGTTTGGAACATGGACTAGTTTGGACAGGGACAAGGTTGTTTCTGAGAAACAACTACAGGATATATCTCCAAATGGAGCCCAAATGAATGCTAGAGACCCTGGTACAAGGTCCACAGAGCACTGGAAACGAAGTTGAGACCATCATTCACTGACTGATCTCACCACAAGTATCTTCTCACATTGTCAGAAGAGCCAGAGAAGGTGCCACCCCATCCAGATAGTACAGACATCAAGAATAAAAGGACAGGGAGACAATAGTACTTCAGAGACTGGCAGGGGGGTAGGAACAGGGCAGTGCCTGAGATTGACAACTTCTCCATCTCTCACCCATTACTCAAGATGTGTAGACACCACTTACGATGAAAAGTAAGCAAGAAAATGTGACTACTGAGCAATCAGTTTTTACTGGAGAAACAGTATCAGTCATTTGAAAGGATTGTATGGATTATTTAATTAATTTATAAATCAGATTGTAACTTATTCTCCTAATTCACCATGGGTACTGGTTGTTTTTGCTCACGTAAGGCTATAGAAGGATTTGTTTTGAGTCTCCTTATATTAGAACTTCTCCTGTGTTAGGACTAAAATCCTTCCTATTCAATCATTTGTTCTCTGTTCAATATCCTGGATAAAGAACAGAAATATTTCTTGTCATACTCTACAAGATGTGCTGATGTTCCAGAATAACCAATTTGCTACATTGATGAGAGAAATTGAACAATAAACAGTCACAGCTGCACCTAACTTTATCAAAGCATGGCCTGTCTTGTTCCTCTTTCTCCCTATAGCCTTCTTTGCCCTTGCCCTACCTAATCTTCCCGGCCATATATGCTTTCTTAGTCATATATAAAACAATGTTCCCACATCAGTTTGGTTACATCCTTTGTATTCTTCCCATTAGGTTTCAATCTATTCTGACCACAAGTCCATAAAATAGAGTGGGGGTTGTTTTATAGACTAGACTAAGCTGCTCCAACTCAGCCTTCTTCCTTTGACCTCTTCCTTGAGACATAACTGAGACCTCAGATGATTATGTTAGGGTAAGATGGCAATATTGTAGAGAAAGGCCTAAAAGTTGTACTGTGCATGTGATTTTACATTATAGTCACAAAAGGCTTTCCATTTATACAATTTTCCCCCAACTCACTTTCGTGCTTTTCAATTGGTACATTTGTGGGAGTGGGTCAATCAGCACAAAAAAAAAATCACTGAATAAAAACGTCTCAAAGAATTAATTTTGCTTAAAGACTTGAATAAAAATAATTACATTCACATGGATTAATGCTTCAAAAGAACTCCAAAGAAATTCTATACTAGAAGCAGGAACTTCAGATTATAGTCCTGAGTCATCCCATAGCTTCATCAACCACACATGCTGCCTATATGGTTATAGAGGTGCTAAGGGTTAGGTTTTCATAAGCACCTTTGAATCCCAAGAGGGATCATATGTGAAGGAGAAGTTGATCCAGAGTAGTAATTACAGTTTCCAATGAGGGATTTCAGAATGTGTTCAAGATGATGTGACATTCAGACTTTGACAGGAACTTTTGGAGGCAAGCTGAGTTCTTGAATGCTCAGATGTGAATTGTCACTATTAAATAAGCTAAGGTATATCAATTAAGTTTGGGAATAAGTGAGATCAGGAAATTGTAGTCACATAAAACATAAATGACGCTGTTGTTTGGGGTATAATATATACAGTGTGGGGTGTGTGTGTGTGTGTGTGTGTGTGTTTTCCACTGTTGGACTGTTTTAAAAAATTGGAAACCTAAGTACTATTCCAGTCATAACATTTAGACCTTCATTTCAATCCCATAATGGTTAGCTTAAGTAATGTCTAAATATTTCTTGAAGCCACAATATCCTATTTTCAGCAACAAACTCTAAATCATTCTTCACTGTATCCGCTGCTCTCTGACTCGGAGTTTGTGGAACCACCATGGGCTCCTTTGAGACGTACTGACTGCACTCACACATGAAGTGAGGCTGGCAAAGGAAGGGTGTTTGAAACTGTTGCTGCAGAGGGATAATTTAGAACAATTCTATCTCTATATGCTACGTGTGACTGAGCCTGGTATGGGCACTTGTTTCTCATTTAGTAGAATCACCTAGTGATTGCTACAAGGCCAAGAGCTGTCTTTAAAATTACAGTGATTTGCAATTAAGGAAGAGTTGTCTGTTATCAGCACACTGTAACCCAGCTGGCCATAGTTAAGGATGCGAATAATTTCCAAAGACATCTGGTTTCGGGTGTTCCTCCTTGTCCATAGTGATGTGTTAGATGCTCACAGAGAAAGAATATATAGTACATTTTAGTGACATCTGTTTCAAGTTAGGGTTAATTAAATTCCATTTGTGTCTTTCTCCTCAAGAAAATAAATAACTATTAGAAGATTAGGAGGTGAAACTTCATCTGTTGTAAATGTTTTACAAAGAGGGAAATATTCAATCATCATGAAACTTTATATTTCATTATACTACGATGCAGTCTTGACAATTATCCTTGGTAGCACTATTAAGACAATGAGCAGTTAGCACCACCAAGGCACCGTGTTTAGAAATCTCCAGTTATTAATCTCTATTAAGTACAGTAATAGTGGTGTGGTGTCAGCTCTGCCATTGATAAGATTTTAATGAATAAAGGGACACTAAGAAGTAAGGCCTAGAGAAAGGGACTGCTCAAACTTGCCTACATGGCTGGACAGCAAAGTCCACGTTGGACAGAGATATGGTGGGTTTTATAACGTTGTAGTGACCAGATCATCACGTGGCAGTTGACGGTGTCGTATGCAGAGCCCCACAAGGAGTATTTTCCTTACTAACAATCCCTTACTACATGGCTACTGTGCAGTACATGTCAATACTTCACAGGGCAATGGGGCTGAGTTTTGCTGCAGCAGCCTCGGGGACTGTGGACTCTCTAAGCCTTTATGCCATTGAAATTCCAAGTTGCTTCTTTCTGCCTGAAGTTCCTAGTGGCGTTGCTGTGAGGATTCAGGGAACTAATACATATTGCAAATACAATGAAAATAATTTCCTGATGTGTGAAGTCAAAACATTTCCCCCGAAATGGAAACAAATGTTCTAGTAACAAGAGCCCGCAACCAGTCATTTGGGAGAACGCAAAGGTCTGCGGCAAACGCTAAGAGGTCAGTAGCTACCACTTGTCCTCCTGTCCTTTGGCTGTCCTTCCCTTGTTGTTGAAGTGTGCCTCCTCCCCTCACACAAGATGCTGCCTGTAAAGCTGCTGCTCATCTCTGGACAACACTCGGTAACCTGACCTTCGCTCTGGAACAATTGAGATTACTGCAAGAACTGCAACCAAGCAGGCTCTGCAGTCTTAGAGCAACTAACTCACGCCAGGATGGCTATGTTACAAGGAGACCAACCGTAATGGAGACGGCACTAGCTAAGGCATATTTTATTTTAAGTTGCTTTGAGTTTGTGGTCTGATTAATTTAGTCTTTATAGACATTCACTGTGAGAAATACTAGAAAATAATAGCGTATTTCAGTGAAATACCATTTATAAAGTCCGGTTACAGAGTAGATTTTTCTCCTTTTATTATTTAAAATCGGAGTCATTTAAAGAACCCCCAACATGGCACGTGACAGTGCATTGTGGTGCTAAACCGGAGAGATGCTGGGTTAGAACTGCTTGTAAGGGTATTATGAAGAGAGATAAATCATGAACCAGAAAACTGACAAAGCATTCTACAATACTCCTTGAATTTTTAAAATACAATAGGTTCCCCCCAAAGGCCAATGATGTTTTTACTGATTCTCATGGCAGCATTCTCCTGCAACCTGCTGATGTGACTATGAAATGCCTTTTCTGAACATACATACCCAATTAGAGGCTGAACATTGTATAAAGTTTTCCCTAAACAGATAGATGGTAGATATATAGATAACAATATAAACTTCTAGTAAGTTCAGCTTATGACTATATACTCATAAATCTCAAAACAATTCCAAAAATAATAGAACAACAGACATTTTAAATTATAGTTTCTTTTAGTATAATATGTTTTCTTCTAAATTATAAACTAAATTAGGAATCTATACATTGAGTAAGGAATACTAAAGAAAGTGGGTCTTTTGATATCACAATTCCACTCTCTGTGAAACCACCAGTTTCCAGAACTGGTAGTTCACCTGTTAGGACCACTGTCTACTACAGCTGTCCATGCTTCTGCTCTTCAAAGTCACTTAAAACAGAAGACAACTGATTACTCACACACCTAAAAGGATGTTTTACAATCGATCCAGGAGTTAGCCACCTTTTTCTCTCCTTGAGTTTGACCTCAGGCTGTCTCATCCACCTGGTAAATTGTCCACAGCTTCTCCAAGTATTCATTCCTATCACCCCACAGTCTCCAAAGACTCCCACAGGCAATGTGTTTACATTGTGTCTCAGTAAGTAATGATTTCCTAGACTCCTTCAAGCAAACTTACTTTTGAATTTCACCAACTACAATTATATAATGTGCCCACTTTTATTTATATAAAAATAAGGAATCATCTTGAACTAATATCCACTAGTTAATGAAAGAAATGCTAGACTCTCCTAAAGTAAATGGCTTCTCAGTAGTTCAATAAAATTGTTGTTTTATGCACATATAGCAGAGGTAGAGGTTGGAAGGAGTCATAACTATTTAAACATTAGAACTAAAATTTTCAGGTAAAAGTTTAGAAAAATAAAATAATAATTGAAAAAAAGGAAAAAAGGAAAAAAGCTTGAAGTACTTTTAGAGAAAATAAAGTGAAAAATACTTTAAGGTTGTCAATAACTACAAAATATTGGATTTTATATAAATTAATTTTAGAGAATACTGGAATCACTAAAAAGAAAATGGTGAACTATTCAACAAACAAAAAATTTGGGGAGTTGGAGTAATAGATTATAACAATTTTGTCAGCATTCTTCTGGCTCTACCCAACTATCATCAGGATGATGTAATGGGTTTCACAGATGAAAGTTTTCTCTGGCAGATAACTATTTTAAGTTGATTTTCGGAGCATAAGGTTCTGTTAGGAGCTAATGTTGATTGTACGGGAGAGAAATACACAAATTCTAGATTGACTTTGTTTATAGAAAACTTTCTTTACAAGATAGCACATAACAGTCGTAAAACAATGAGATGCTTATTTCTCTAGATGAGTGTGTTGATAGTCTGCTCACAGAGTTTTATAAATTCAAATCTAAATTTGAAAATTCTTCCTAATTCCTTTCATTAAACCAGATGTTATCTATGATATGAAAACAGCTAGTGTAATGAGTGCAATGATGGTTCTTCATGGGTCCTGTAAAGCCTGTTATAACTGAGTATTTCCTTTGCAACATTAGAACAACAACAACAAAAAAAAGATACTTCAGAGAGCAGCCCACTGCAAAGCAAGGCTATGACTCACTTCAAGCCCCATGCTTCCCAAATCTTCATTCACTGGTGCCTCAAGTCATATGTAAGTATTCCTGAAAAGTGAACACTCTGCTTTCCAGCCCTCTCTTCCCCAGTGCTCACATGTGCCTCCAACCCTGAACTTGACATTAATTTATCAGCTCAGATTGCCTTTCATGGGCCTAAGCTGCTATTCATAACTAGGTAATGTGTAAAAACAATGCCCACATTCATTCATTCTTTGCTCTTCTAGTGAGCATTGACTATCTCCCAGTAACTATAAAGATATTATGCATGGCTTTTCCTTCATAGATGCCAAAAATCATCCATTTACCCCAGACAGAGAGGGTACCAACAGACCAATAAAATGATTCTGTTCAAGTCTAGCTTCATGACCCAATTAGTTCATGGTGGTTCTATATAGCAGAACGGGTGACTCACTTAAAGCTACATGGCACGTGACTTATAAGTAGCTACACAACTCAGAAGTCCCGGCCCAATATTTTTTAATATCTTACTGGGTAGTGCTTCACATTTGGTGGGGAGAGGCCTCATGAATGTTTCATGAGCTTCATGGACCTTATGAGTGAGCTTCCCCATTCCATCCATTCCAATGAAGGCCAATCCCCTAAGGATCTCCCAGAAGTCATCATACTAACTCTGCTTCGAGATACTTATATTGACGGCCAACCTTGAGGAAACAGCTACATAATCGATAACAGGACAGGTGATAACTATAAACACAGAGGTAATGCCTAGAGAAAATGAAGCAAAACGGTAAAGCAAGCAAACAAAAAGATTGTCAGTAAAAGGAAAGGAGATAAGAGGTCCTACAAAGGATGTAGGTACAGAGGAGGAATTCTCTGTGAGCCAGTTCAGAAAAAGCAACTGAGGGACAACATTTGTTTATAAATAATTTTAAAACTTTATCTTACAACTATAACATGTATGTGCTGTGTTAGCAAGTGGATAACTCCATAGCTCCAAATAGTCACCCAGTAGACTTAATACTGATTCATTTACTCTTACTTGGCTCTTTATCACTCAAGGTGGAGGTGTGAACCAGGGAGAGCAGGGACTCAAAGTGAGACAGACTAAAGTCTCATGCAACAGCCAACTTTATTCAGAGCTCCAGATATTTTATATTCTGGGGATTAAAAAGAGTGACCTAAGAAACATATACAATCACAAGAATAAGCCACATGTGGCAAAAACATGTTTTTCCATAGAGGCATGTGAATAGCCGCTGAAGTAAACTCACTCTTATCTACGACACCTAGGAGGAGCATGAAAACACATTCCAAGAACAATTCTGTGTTATGGAGGAACTGAAGTCAAAAGACTCACATCTTGTTTTCTTGGAGTTTTCTCACAAGTACTCAGAATTCTCCTAGCATGACTCCATTCTTGGACTGTGTTCCAACACTTGGGTGCATATGTTTAAATTTCACCATCTCTCAGAGCAATATTTTAGCCACTAATTTTATAGTCTGTTTGTAGCCCCTCCGAAATCCAATAAAGTATTAAGCCATTATTGTAACATTTGTTGAACATGGAGAGAGAGCCAGAGCCCAAGCATAGCACATGGTTACCATGGTCCATACAACTGACTTGGAATCAGTACACTGTGTCCTAGACAATGAATTGAAAGGCTTGGTGTTTAATGACTTCCCCTTCGGGCAACTTTCACCCTCAGTACTGTAAATAACTCTCCCCAACTCTTCTAGACTGAAGATTCTTTCATCCGCCAACTGTGTTAAGGAGTACCTAATCCACAGATAATGGGCCAGACAGGTAGAGACAACCACGCCTGTCATTGTTAGGCTTGGTGTGAGAACGTTGATCTGTTGGTTATAGCTGGGTAGACTAGCGGAATTAGCTAAAACCCTTCTGAGTTTTCACAGGAGTTTCTCAACACTTGAGAAGAACAACTGAGTCAGCAACTCAGTGTTTACCCTAGATCCTCACAAATGATCCACAGAACCATTCCTCTCTGGACTGAGAGCTAAACTAGTCCTTGTAGCTCCCCCAATTTCCAACATGTCATCTACAGATTTAGTTTAAACATTCATTGCTAAACACACAGGTAGCATGATTAATCCTTCCTACTGCAGGTCTTTACTGCTCCTCTGTTTTCTTTAGCTCTCCATAGTTGTTTCAGTGGGATCCTGAATAAAGTGCTTTTTCCACCTTAATAACCCCCACTCACTTTCATTGCATACAGTGGGTGACAACATTTCAAAGGAGGAAAAGACATGAATGGTCTAGTAAAGAGTGTCAAAGCTGTCTTACTCCTTTCTCAGCAGTACTAGGAACGTAGAGTCAAAGGCTGATACTCATGAAGGCATGTGAGATTTTTCTAAAAAATATCACAAATAGCAAAGTCAGTGTAGAATTCAATGTAATTCAATGTATTATTTAAGAAATAGTGCTTTAACTGAAACTCATATAACATACCTGGAGTGAGACACCAAGGGGAAAAATGTTTTCTAGAAGTATTACTATTTGACCGATTTGGCTCTTGAATCATTTACTCATTGTACAATGTGATATTCATTCAAATGTCAACATAATTTGTGGGCTCAGTACAAGATGAAAAATAGAAGACTCTTTATTCAAAAGTATTAAGGAAGTCAAGAGAACATTGCTGAATTCATTTTATGAGGCTACAGTCACCCTGATACCCAAACCACATAAAGATTCAACAAAGAGAATTACAGACCAATTTCCCTTATGAACATAATGCAAAAACACTCCCAAACTAAATCCAAGAACACATCAAAAAGATCATCCACCATGACCAAGTAAGATTCATCCCAGAGATTCAGGGATGGTTAAACATATGAAAATCAATCAATGTAATCCACCATAGAAACAAACTGAAAGAAAACAAAAAACACATGATCATCTCATTAGATGCTGAAGAAGCCTTTGACAAAATGCAACACCCTTTTATGATAAAAGTCTTGAATATAGTAGCGATGCAAGGTACATACCTCAACATAATAAAGGCAATGCACAGCAAGCCTATAGGCAATATCAAATTAAGTGAAGAGAAACTTGAAGCAATTCCACTAAAATCAGGAACAAGACAAAGCTGTCCACATCCATTCAATATAGTACTTGAAGTTCTAGCTACAGCAATAAGACAACTGAAAGAGATCAGGTGATACAAATTGGAAAGGAAGAAGTCAGAGTATCATTATTTGCCAATAATATGATAGTATACATAAGTGACTCCAAAAATTCTATTAGGGAACTCCTATAAAAGATAAACACCTTCAGTGCAATGGCTGGATACAAGATTAACTCAAAAAAGTCAGTAGCCCTCCTATATACATGTGACAAATGGACTGAGGAAGAAATCAGGAAAACAACACCATTCCCAATAGCCACAAATAATATAAAATATCTTGGGGTGACTCTAACCAAGCAAGTAAAACACTTGTATGATAAAATTTTCAAGTCTTGGCAGGAGGTGGTGGTACACACCTTTAATCCCAGTACTGGGGAGGCAGAGGCAGACAGATTTCTGTGAGTTTGAAGCCAGCCTGTACTACAGAGTGAATTCCAGGACAGTCAAAGCTATACAGAGAAACCCAGTCTTGGAAAGAACCAAAAAATAAAAAATAAAAAAATAAAAAAAAACAAAAAACAAAAGACCCAAAGTATTTGAAGAAGATATCAGAAGATGGAAGATACTCATGGATCAGTGGAATCAAGATAGCAAAAATGGCCATTTTATCAAAAGCAATGTATAGATTCAATGCAATCCCCATAAAAATTCCAACACCAAACTTTACAGAACTTGAAAGGACAATACTCAAATTCAAACAAACAAACAAAAGCAGGATAGCTAAAACGATCCTGTATAATAAAAGAACTTCTGAAGGTATAAACCATCCCTGATTTCAAGCTGTATTTTAGAGCTATAGTAATAAAAACTGCATGGTATTCACATAAAAACAAATAGGTTGACCAATGGAATCTACTCAAAGACTCAGACATAAATCCACACACCTATGGACACCTGACTTTTGACAAAGTAGCAAAAATTATACAATGGAAAAAAGAAAGCCTCTTCAACAATAGTACTTGGTTTAACTGGATGTCAGCATTTAGAAGAATGAAAATAGACCCATATTTATCACCCTACAAAAAACTCAAGTCAAAGAGGATCAAAGACCTCAACATAAAATCAGGTTTTCTGAACCTGATGGAAGAAAAAGTAGGAATAGCCTTGAACATATTGGCACAAGAGACAACATCCCGAACAGAACACCAATACAGCAGCCACTATGATCAACAATTAATAAATGGGACCTCATGAAACTGAAAAGCTTCTGTAAGGTAAAGGACACCATAAATAGGACAAAATGGCAGCTTACAGAATGGGAAAATATTTTCATCTACTATACATCTGATAGAGGTTTAATATCCAAAATATATAAAGAACTCAAGAAATTAGACATCAACAAACCAAATATTCCAATTTAAAATGGGATATAGATCTAAACTAAGATTTTCAATAGAAGAATCTCAAATGGCTGAGAAACACTTACAGAAATATTCAACATCCTTAGACATTTGAGAAATGCAGATCAAACCTACTTTGAGATTCCGTCTTACACCTGTCAGAATCACTAAGATCAAGAAGTGACAGTTCATGCCAGTGAGGATGTGGAGCAAGAAGAGCATTCCTCCATCACTGAGGGTAGTGAAAAATTGTACAGCCACTATGGAAATCAATATGGTTGTTCCTCTGAAACTGGTAATCAATCTACCTCAAAACCCAGTTATACAACTCTTGGACATATACCCAAAGGATGCTCCATCCTACTACAAAGACACTTGCTGTATCTTTACTTATAATAGCATGAAATTGGAAACAATCTAAATGTCCCTTGACCAAAAGACAAAAGAAAATATGGGTAAAGAAAATGTGGTACATTTACACAATGGAGTGTTACTCAGCTGTTTAAAAAAATGACTTCATTGCAGGCAAGTGTATGGAACCAGAAAAAAAAATCATCCCTAGTGAGTTAACCCAGACCCAGAAAGACAAACATGGTATGTACTCACTTATAAGTGGATATTGGCTGTTAAGTAAAAGATAATCAGGCTATAATCCACATACCCAAAAAGTAACAAGGGGAACACATGGATCTCCCTGGAAAGAGGAAATAGAATAGATTTTGCAGGTGAACTGTGGGAGGGTGGGAATGGGAACAGGAGGGGTCAAGAGATAGGGAGTATGGAGGGAGAGACTGTGGAGTGCGATGACTGGAATTGGAGACCAATTGGGGGTCAAGTGGAAAACTAATACAGTTGAGACTCCCAGGATTTTATGAAGGTGGACCTAGTAAGGACTCCTAGTGAGGGGTGGGGAGTACAGAGCCTGAACAAATCTTCTGTAACCTGGCAGCTTCCACCAGTGGGACAGGGACACCAACTCAGCCACAAAACCTTTAACCTACAATCTGTCCTGCCTGAAAGATGTTCTGGGGCAATGGTGACATAGAACTTGTAGGAGTGGTCAACCAATGACTGGTCTAATTTGAGGAACACACCATGAGAGGGAGTCCATGCCCCACGTCACCTGGATGACCAGGAACTAGAGGCTTGATAGCCCAGAGACCTGGAATAGAAAAGAAAAAAATCAATACAATGATTTCTAAAGCTATTCTGTTATATTCTTAGATCAGTGCCTAACCCAACTGTCAATCTGAGAGGCTTTCTCCAGCAACTGATGAGAGCAGATGCAGAGACCCACAACCAAACATTAGTGGAGAGAGTCCAAATTGAAGATCTCCTTCGAGTCCCTCTCCTTGTAGCTCAGGGAATCCTGTGCAAAAGGACGAGGAGAATTGTAGGAGCCAGAGATGTCAAAGATACCAGGAGAACAGGGACCACAGCGGCCCACAGAGGCTGTAGTGGCAATCACAGAGCCTGCATGGGTCTGTCCTAAGTCCTCTGCCTATATGGCATATATGTTATGGGACTCCTAACAGTGTTTTTACGGGACTCCTGACAGTGGGAATGGGGATGTCTCTGACTCTTTGCCTACTCTTGGGAACCTTTTCCTCCTACTAGGTTGCCTTGCCCAGCCCTGATATGAAGGTTTGTGCCTAGTCTTATGTGGTGATATATTTTGTCCCCCAAAATATTCTACACTCTAATAAAGCTTATCTAAGGATCAGAGGAAAAAGCCAGCCACTATATTAAACATAGAAGTCAGACAATGGTAGCACATGCCTTTAATCCTAGCATTCAGAGGCAAAGACTCATCCGTATCTCTGTGAGCTCCAGGCCACACTGGAAACAGAGCCAGACATGGTGGCACATGCCTTAAATTCCAACACTAGTTAACCATAAAGGTCTGGAGGTCTATACAGATAGACAGGAAGTGATGTAGCTGGGTGGAGAGAGGAAATGAGATGGCAAAACAGAAAGGCATATAGGCCTGGGTATACAGGAAGTAGGTCTCTTTGGAGACCAAGGTGTTGGTGAGGTGAGGTTGTCTGTGGCTTGTCCTGTTTCTCTGATTTCTAAGTTTTTCACCCCAATATCTGGCTCTGGGTTTTTATTAATAAGACATTTAGCAATTCATCCTACACCCTTATTGCATCTTGTTACAGCCATGTTTGTTTCCTATCCCTGGGAGACCTGCTATTTTCTGAAGGGAAATGAGTGGATCTGGGGGAGAGGGGAGGTGAGAAGGGGGACTAGAAGGAGGGGAGGGAGGGAAAATTGCCATTGGGATGTATTGTAAGAGAAAATAAAAGAAAACAAGAAAAAAAGGAAGAAAGGAAGGGAGGGAAGGAAGGAAATAAACTCAAGAAATATAGCACCAATATATGAGAGCATTCTGTTAATTACAAAGCACTTGTGATTGGCTAGGTAAGTCCTACACTCAAGAGCACAGCTCTTATTTTCCCTTCTCATCACACAAAGCATAAAAAGATGAAAAAAAATCTGCTTTCAAGCAGTTTCCAATCTAATGTGGAATTATCATGTTCAAAATCTGTAAGCCATGGCTTACTAACTAAATACAAAACATTGAACACTTGGTTCACAGAAGCAATAAAGGAACAAACTTACTTTTGCTGTCTGGAAAGAGCGATAAAGACAGACACCCCAAGGAAAATTCTCTCCCCAGAGCAGTGATCACATGTTACTGTTTCTATGAAGCTTTTTGCTGCTTTTTAAACTACTATTCTTTCAGACAGAGCCACATAGACTTTGATTCACATTGACTGTACTTCAGGTCATGGTCTGTCTAATCAACGTATCCCAAAATTAATTTAAGATCTACTCACATTGTTCCCGTGGCTCTCCAGATCTTGCCTTCCATATATTTATCATAAATTTTTAATTTTGTACTTAATTTGATGATTTTGTGTTTATTTATAACTGGGTACATGTAGGGTCCTTTCTCCATTGCTGTTACTTGGCATGTATCTGCACACTGAGCTCTGGGTGAGAGCCAAAAATGTGTTTGACAAGTAGATGTGAAATAAATACCTATTAAATAATAAGTTTAAAAAACCTGATAGAGGTAAGCAATGTGGAACAAGAAGCTGAAAGGGAGAAAAGTGGAAATAAAAAGTTGAATGAGCCTGAAAACTGTAACTGGAAGGTGGGAAAGTCTGTTGGCAGAGTTATGACTCAACCAGGAAATAGAAGGAATTCACACCATGGAAAGAGCATGGAGCCACCACAGTTGGGAAAGCTCAAGTGACCAGCTGTAGCAAGCAGGCAACCTTGGAGGTTACTCTGGATACCTTTTCTTTTTCCATGATAACTTTTCTTAAAGCAGAGGTAAGAATGAATAGAATTGTATGTTAGAGGGGGCAGTTGTCTAAATCAGTTTTGTAGTGGCACAAATGAAAAGGAGACAAACAGTGAAAGCAGTAACTAACAGAAGGATTGGATTTAACCACCAGACTTCCAGTCCTGGGTAGCATTTTTAGAATTAATCTCCTCCCACCCAATTTGTTGTTTAATTAATAGAGAAACTAATAAACCACTGTGCATTTTTTCTAAAGCTGGAGCCTAAATTGAGAAGCACTTGTGAGCTCTGAGTGTACTGACCGCCTTGGGTTCATTCTTCCTCACAGGAGATTGAGGCATCCTTCGGTGAGCTTATCCTTTTAGAGTAAGTTTCCAAATGGATCGGGAAAAGAGTCCAAACCACTGGAAATGTTTAAGGAAAGGAAAATCCCCCTCCACAAAAATATTGGGACTAACAAAAATTATAAAAAAAATAAATTTTTAATTCTGGGAAAGGGCTTTTTAAGGTTAGATATGCCAAACAAAAAAAAAGTATGTGAGAGTATTCTATCGGCTATTACAAATCAATGGATCGACTAGCCTCCCAGGTTAGTGTAAGGCAAAAGTGCAACCATTTCTATGACAAGCAGGAAGAATGCTAGATTAGTGCAGGAAAGAATTATTTCTGTGTACCCTCTAATTGACAAATGACGTACTGCAACTTTATATAGCATGTAAGTTGGATGATGGCAATGGGATTGCTTGGTGTTTAATAGTTATTATTGTTTTAAAATGTTATTAACATGCTTTAAGATTGAATGGCTTCTTTGCTGAGACTATCACCCAGATGTCATTCCTAATATTATTTTTTGTTGCTATTCATTCTGTAAACTTCCACCAGGTAATCCGTGAAAATGAGCTTAAGCCTCCTCCAGATGCTTTATAGGTTTGAAGAGTGCCTTTCAAACTACACAAATCTTTAACTAAGGTTCAGCAGTAACAGACAGACGACAACATATCCAGTGCTGTGCTGAGTGTGAGTGATGACATAAAAACATGATACTACACTGAAAATAATCTTAAGTGTTCTGCTTTCTATACCATTCATGGTCCAGACAATACTGAAGTTGTGGCCCTGGTGTGTAAAGTAGTAGTTGTATTAAAATACTCTGTTTCTTACAACAAGCAGATTATAGAATCTGTTCCTTGTAATTGGAGAATTTCTCTCCAGCTCCCACCAAGTCCTGCCAGTCCCAGAGCCCACTTATAAAATAAACACACAGACTCTTACATTATTTAAACTGCTTGGCCATTAGCTCAGGCTTATCATTGTCTAGCTCTTACTCTTATATT
>CABHPQ010170858.1:0-13069 GCA_902168405.1 Peromyscus aztecus
CCTTCCTTCACGTTTGGCAATACTCAAGTCTTAACATCTGACACGTGGCACTGAACTCTTATCTCAGCCCCACAAACCCCCACCGCTCTCCTCCTGACAAGACACACAGAAAGAGACGGGGGCTCTGAAACTCATGAGGAGCCATGGGATACAGAAAGGGAAGACAGTGAAGCCATCCGTGTTCCCGAGCAGACACCTGTGTCAGAGAGGCTGTCTCGGCAGGAATGTGGGGACACTGGTGCAAACCCCACCCACTCCAACATCCTTGGGTGGTGTCGGGCATGGAAGGCGGGCAGGCAGTGGAGGTGAAAAACACCAGCAGGTATGGAGACAGATGCCCCACCTGGGGTCAAAGGCCACCCCAGCACTGGGGCACCAAGTGTCTGGTGTCTAGCAATCCATCTACGTGTATGCAGGAAACAGTGACAAAGGATAAGACTGGAAGACGGCCTCCTAGCTACCCTGCCTTGGCTTTACAGGTGAAGAAATTAAGACTCCCGACAGTCATGCGTGGGGGAGAAGCCACGGGGGGCCAGCCTGCCTTCGCTTCACTTCAGAAGTCATAAAGGTTCAGGACTGTTATGTTACCTTTAAGCCTTGTTGAGACTGAATGGTGTCTAACCAAAACTCTATGTTGACAGCCTGATTCCCAGGACCTCAGAATATATTTCAGAGTCTCCAAAGAAGTGGAATGATGTTGTTGGCATGCTTTCAGCCTGTGACTGGTGTCCTTGCAAGAAGAAAAGATGAAGACCCAGCTACACAGAGACGAGCCAAGAAAGGGAAAGATGACCGTCAACAGGCCAAGGATCGAGGCCTTCATCCCGGGCCTTGGGAACAGTGAAGAAGCAAATGTCTCAGCCTCGCAGTCACTGAGTCTCCGACATGAGAGCCCAAGCAGCGAAGACAAAGCCAGCTGTCTGACTTCACACTCGTCATCTCTGAACAAAAGAAGATGGTCCACGGCCAGTGGGACTGCCGGGAAAGATTATCACTCAAAACTCAAGCACAGTGCTGACAGACTGGCTCACACTAGTTTGTATGAACAGACAGAGCCTGACCATCAAACTCGCAACGAAGGGCTGGGAGCATGGCTCAGACACTGGAGTGTGTGTCTAACACACTCCTAGGCCTGGCCTCAATCTCTAGCACCACATAAAACCAGGAAGGTGAAGCACACCTGTGAAGCCCAGCACTCAACAGGTGGGAGCAGGAAGGGAGACGTCCAATGCCAGCCTTGGCTATCGAGTAAGTCTGAAGCCAGATGGAATACATGAGAACCTCTCTAATGAAGGTTTACGGCAAGAAACCATGGACCGTGGCTCCTGGGTAGACAGCAACCCCTGGAAGGTAAGAAGTGAGGCTAAGACCAGAGTCGTCCTTGAATTTCCAAACACCAGGGAGGAAACAGGACCCCCGCAGCAGAACTGCAAGCCTCGGGAAGTGCTGGGGGCACAGAGAGGGCTGGCCTGTCTGTCAAGGACACTCTAGAGCACAGGCTGTGACAAACCTGAAGTCGACAACTGAAAGATACGGAACAGCGAACTTGGCCTTGAGGCTTCTAGAAGAACGTGAGCAGTCTGAGCTCCAGTCAGCAGAAGTGCCGAGAGGCAGGATTATCAGGTGCAGGCATCGCCGAGGACAAGAACCTATCACGGCTTACACACTTTCCTGTAAGGCGGCGGTGCACTGAATAGCTGTGTCCGAAATAGCAGAGCCACGGGGCTGCATTACCCCAGCACACCATGGCCTATTGTTCATTTATCCTATTGTCTAGAACACAATTAGACATTCACGAACGGCTAATTTAAACTATGACGCAGCCCCGCAGAGGAGGGGGCTCAGACGCGAGTGGGCCGCTCCAGCCACTCTGGAGCTGGCGGCAAGCCGCTCTCCCGCGTCCCTCAAGTGTATCCACTGACCAATCCTGTCTTGGAGGAACTTATAAGAGACGTATAATTACGTTAAGCACATGCCATTTACCCAAATCCAATTAAACACACAACAATGAAAGGTGAAGAGCGGAGAGGGAGGGCAGGCCAGGGGTCTGATCCCACCTCCCCGCTTACTGACGTGTCCCCAGAGAGGCGAGCGACTCCATACCTCATTTGTAAGGAACTGACACTCCCTACCGCATAACTATAACGAAAACTAGACGCCAACGTTTATACAGAGCTTGACACATCACAGAACACATGACAGATACTCTGTACATTTTGTTAAATTTTTAAAAAAAAAAGACATGATTTATTTTCAACTTTCTAAGTGTGTGAACGAAGTTGATGCCAAGACACAGACACTGTCAGACGCTTAGGTGGTCCCCTCTAGAATAAAGTTAATTGGGGGGAGGGGTGCGTGAATACCTTAACAGCCTGTATGATGACCATGCCCAGAAGGTATCCCCCAATTCGGAAGCTTGTAATTGGCATCGTATAAAAACACTTTGCAATTCCTATGAGCACAGGGACACCACAAAAAGAGGCTTCGCTTTGTCCGCAGCTTGCTGCAGAGGCACACAGAGCCTGGGTGTGGTCTGGAAGGGCAGGATTCCATCCATCATACGGCTGAGCGCCATCCCATTCGGAAGATACACCCCACTTATCCACGAGCATCCCTTCAGCAAGGAAGTGCTGTGACGCCACCATCCCCCATGTGATTTAGAAGCTTTTCTTAAAGGAATGTTTTAATTCATGTCTTAGTCTCACCCAAAGCGTATAGACTTTCATCTTCTCCCTCTGGACTCCTAAGGGTCAAGGCCACCCCCTTCCCCTTCTCCAGAGCCTGCGGGGACGCGCACCGCACCCATCCCAGCATTTCCATCTCTCCTCTTCAAAGGCTCCTGCAGTCTCCCCTTCAAAAACGAGCAACCTCAAAACAAGCGAACAAAGCAGTCCTCTGTGAACACTACATTCTCAAGAATAACCAGCCAGGAGCTCCCATTTAGGTCCCATCCCCGGCCTTGTGCTGGCTAAAGTCACACCTTAAAGACAGTCACCCAAAAAAAGAAAGACCATTTCCAAGGACCCAACAACTCCAAATGCCATGGATAATCTATACCCTTCATCATAAAAACAACTCATCTTCTCTCCTGTCTGTCCCCATGTTTCCATGCTCCCTGTCTCTATGACAACCCCTCCCTCCTCTGCCTGGTCTCCCTGCTGATCTGTGCCCATACAGGCCTCCCCACCATGTACTAAACTTTACAACATGTTTCAACCTCAGCTCATGGAGCCTCTTCTTGGGGGTGGTGTGCAGAATAGGGGGTGACATGGGGTGGGGTGGCGTGGGGACACAGGCCCTTATCAACCAGCAAGAACTTAAACTCTTGTTCCTGCTCTGTGTGTGTGTGTGGGGGGGGGGGGGGGGACTAGGTTTTCCACATAGCAGATTAAGAGAACACAAGAATGTTACTTTTATTTCATGACCCAAAAACATCAAGAAGAATTTCAGCTTTAGTAACGTGACGATCACTGTGTGCGTAGGGTTCTCATGTGCTTGGGATCATGGGGACCCAAAGAGCTTCCCCACACTGAGAAAGAAGAGGCTTAAACTCCAAACTCCCTGGCTTCCTTCTAGCCCATTATAATGTTTGTTACTTACTTATAACACAACTAGTTTTTGTCACACCAAGTCCTAAAGAGATTCTTATAGTTGTGGCTACATATCAAAGTTGATATAAAGCAAGCTATTAAAAAAAATATATCAAAATTGGGCCGGCAAGGCTGCTCAGTGGATAAAGGCATTTGTCATCAAGCCTTACGACATGAGTTCAATCCCCGGGACCCAAATAGTGACAGGGGAGAACTGATCATATAACAAGTTATCTTCTGATTTCCATGGTATGCACATATATATGCACATACAAACACATACATGTACACACATGTAAATAAATAAAATAAAATATAAATACATAAACCAAAATTAGTATTGCTAATCAATGATGATCAAAGCTATCAAGAATTAGCTGAACTGCCTAAGATTCCCTGGTCTCAATTAAGAAACCCCATCTTATATACACATTTCTGTGATGGTTTGAATGATAAACATCCCCCAGAGTTTTGGGCATGTGAATGCTTGGTACGCATTGGCGTACGCAGTTGGCGGTACTGTTTGGAAGGTTTTGGGGGTGTGGCCTTGTCGGAGGAAGGCCTTGAGAGTGTAAAGGACACATGCCATTTCTAGTTCACCCTCTCTGCTCTCTGCTTGTAATTCAAAATGTGAGATCCCAGCTTCCTGCTCCAGCTGTCATGCCTGCTGCCTCTCTGCCACAGTGGACTCTAACCCTGTGGACCCAGATGCCAAATAAACCCTTCCTTGGAGGTTGTAAGTTGCCTTGGCCATAGTGTTTTAGCACAGCAATAGAAAAGGAACGAATGGGGCTGGAGAGATGGCTCAGTGGTTAAGAGCATGTACTGCTGCTCTTCCTGGGGCTCTGAGTTCGATTCCCAGCACCCACATCAGGTGGCTCCCAACTGCCTGTAACCCCGGCTCCAGGGGTATCTGACACCTCAGACGTCTGTGGGTATTTGCACACATGTGTCATGGGCATATACCCCCCCCACACACATACACATAATTAAAATAATAAAAATAAATCTAAAGTAAAGGAAAGTAACTAACAGACATGCTTTCTGGTTTTAAAAATATTTTTAAAAACTATCCTGTCTTTTGGAAATGTTTATTTCTTAAATAACATAATGTGCCTGGTAGTGCAGCATTCATGTGTATTACTTATAGAAGACATAGATGACCTCTATTTTTTATATTTATATTATTTTTTATTTTGTATGTATGGGTGTTTTGCCTGCATGTATATATACACACCACATGTGTGACTGGTGCCTGCAGAATCAGAAGAGAGTGTCAGGTTCCCTGGGACTAGAGTTACAGATGGTTGTTAGTCACCATGTGGATGCTGGGGAATCGAACCTGGGTCCACTGGAAGCAGTAGGGACTCTCAGATGCTGACATCTCTCCAGCCCCTAAATGTCTACTTCTAACAGTGGCTGTGTGCACACCATCAAGCAAGCATGACCCACATGTGTAGAAAGCCTACTGCCCCTCACACTAAAGCTCAAACACACACGACACACTTGAACTCTCTCTCCTCATCCAGGTTGCCTCTCTACCTTCCCTAGTTAGGTTAACGACCTTGAAATTGACTAAGTACTCTAGGCTAAAATCTTAAAACCACCTTCCTGCTTCTCCGTTCCTCACTCTCAAGGGTCCATCTCTGCATTCTGTCGCCTGTATCTGCCAGGCACCCCTCATCATTTGCATGGCTTGGGTAAGTGCTCCCCAAGGGTCTCTACGCTAAAAGTCTTGGTCCCTACCCTACACTGTTGAGGGGTGGTGGAACCTTTGGGAGATGGGACCCAAGGGGAAGAAAGTGATCCGCTCAGGACATGCCCATGAAGGGAATATTCGGTTCGCTTTCCAGTTGACAAGAGATGTACAGTCTCCTCAACTACAACAGGCTCCCGCCATGATGGGCTGCCGCACCGAGGGCCCAAAAGCAAGAGACCAACTAGCAAAGGAGCAAACCCTTCGGAACTGTGAGCCAAAACCCCCCTTTCCTCTTTGGAAGCCGGCTATCTCAGGTATTCTGTTACAGGAGCAGAAAGGTAACACAGCCTTGCCCCCTCCTTTCCACTGAACTGTCGTACAGCAAAAATCCCTTGCCTGGGTTTCTACCGGAATCTAGAAGCCAGGTGCTGTACTCAGTCCCTCCTTCCTCTTCACTGATCCCCTGTAAGTCCCTCTGAGCAAGCCCTTTCCATTCTTTCATAAAGCCAAGGCCCTCGGCTGAACATGATGCCTGCCCCACACCCTCCCACAAACTTCCCTACAATCCCACCTTCTATCCACTCACCCGACAAGCGTTCCCTCAAGGATACTCATTCTGATGAGTTTCCCCCAAAAGTACCAATGGCATCCATCTCTCACAGCTCAGCAAATACACCCCAAGGCCAAGTCCACTGTGAGCCTGTCTCCTAAGTGCTCCATCGGTGGAGCACGGCCATGCTTCCCTTGACATGTTGACTCTGGCCGCTTCTGCACAGCGGCCGTGCTGAGTGGGTGTGCCAAGGCCAGGCTGAGCCTGGGAGCCTGAACTCCTCATTGACTGGCCCTTTGCAGAGAAAGTCCACTTGGCTGCGGCTGCCAGCAGTGACGCATTCACAGGGTGACGCACCAACTGGGCAGAAAAACAGGCCCAGCCAGTCTATCAGAAATTAAGTGAACCTAATTAATTTCATTCCTTTTAATATGTCTGAGAAAAATCTCTTTTCTATAATTACAATGAATTTTTAAAGATCTGAATGTGTTCCAGAAGATTCCCTTTGACTTATTATTTGCCTAAAATTATCTACTGAAGCACAATTTGTATACAATAAAATTTGCCAATATTCAATATATAGTCTGGTGGGATTTGACTGCTGTGTAGAGTCATGGATCCACATGGCCTTCATGTTCTATGCATTTGCTACCTCCCTAATGACAGTGCCCCTGTGCCCTTGGCTAGCTCACAAAATTAACCTGACTTGCCATTCAGGCTGAACGCCACATTACCTAAGTGGCAGGGTGCGTCCTGGCTCCTGGCACCTCACCCGAAGATCTGCAAGCATGCATTAAGCCAACATCCTCACACGCTACCAGTTGCAGCTCTGGTCTGACCAGTCCCCCTGAGAGGTTGCTGATTGAAGCCACTCTGAAGAAAGGCACCAGGACCAGACACCAGGTGAACAATGGGTTGGAACCTCTGAGGATTCATTCAAGTCTAAGGATGAATGCTTCTGAGAGACAGGTGAACTGTATAGATAGATTACCTTTACTTCTATGGGAAGAGGAAAGAAATCACCCGAAACCTAAATTCCAAACATCCTCAGTCTTCAGAAAAACCACCTAAAAGCTTTTTAGAAAAGCCAGGCTTTCTACTGAGTCACACCTGTGTGAACTGAAGGCTGGTGACCAGGCTGCCATGCCCTCCCCACTGAAGCAGAGACTGCATCCATTGGTCCCTCCCTCTCTCCCCAAGCAGAGGCGACCAGACACATGCTGGAGATCTAGCCCAGGAAGCACAGGGAAGAGCCACCAAAGTTCTTTTTTTGTCTACAGAATGAGCAACTGATAGCTGAAGCAGAGGAACGGCGAGAGTCATTTTCAGGATACCAAGTTGGGGGGGGGGGGGGGGAAGGGGGGGAGGTAATGCTAACAATGAGATAAAAGATTGAAGCCACAGCCATTTAGGAAAAGCTGGCTTGTCCATCATGGAAGAGTTACTAAAAACACAGCATGCAGTCGACCGCTTGAACTTACAAGAAAGAGGTCAAGTGCAGGGAGAGTGAGTACCAAGACACTGTCCTCAAGGCAACCTGGGTTTCACACTGGTAACCCACATCCTCCAAGGCTAATTTTACTCTGGAGATACCAGCAGAGGCAACCACCCTTTGGGATTCACTATGTAAGACAATACAGACTTGAAGAAAATACAACACTAGCAAGGATGTCCATCTGTCCATGCAAGACAATTTAAAGGACAAAAACTGTATCTCAAGAGTTCCATCATCCCAAACACAGACACTCAAGGATCCGCCTGCACTGAGGTTTCTGACCTGCTGGATGATGACCCTCCTGAACATTTTCACGGAGAAACTGGCTGCAAAGGTGTGGCCTCTCATACCCAGCCTGCCCCACCCACGTAGACTCAGCACAACCTACCACACTATGGAAGGGCCTGTCCTCCACCTCGTAGGACCCACTATCTCTCAGCATCCCCCATCCTGCAACATCCTCCCCTCTCCCAGCATCCTCCTCTCTCCCAGCATCCTCTGTTCTGGTCATGGAGGAAAGAGAGCCCAAAGTGGAGACGGGAGAAAGGACAGAAGTAGACATCTTCTGAAATCATTTGAGTTTAGCTAAAAAAAAAAACAAACTATACTTATTTAAGCAACTAAAGAGAACCAACATGCAAATCAGCCAAGTAAAGTGCCAGAGGTCTAAAGAGTGAATGAGAATTCAGACTCCATAAGCAACACTCAGTGTGCAGCCATGAGTCCTCTTCCTTCAGTCCCTAATCACAACGTGTGTAATGAACTCCAAAGATAATACGGAGTGCAGGAGGGGTGGGGTGCACAGTACTGACCACCACATCTGCAGGCATGTGCACGGACATGTGTGTGCAGGCCTCTGCAAACACGTATCTCACGGTTCATGTCGAGCCAGAAAAAGGCAAATGAATTTTAGATTTCAGAAACAAAAAGCCCGAATTGTGGAGAGGCATGAAGCACAGCCAGATGCTCAGGTAGAAGAAATACCATGGTGTACTCGAGGTTAACGGCCGTCAGTCGGAACACACCACCGCATCCAACTCAGCAGTGCTTGGACCCCAGTGGGGGACAGGAGAGGAGAAGGAGCAGCAGCAGAGACAAAAAGAATAAATACTTCAAGCATCCAGCTGTGCCCCTTGTACCTCTGGCGTAGCTCATTGTGCCCAAATTACAGGTTATATTCCATCTAAAGAACAAGGCCAGCAAGTTAGCTCAGTGGGTGGTAGCACTTGCCATACTTCCTGATGACCCAAGTTCAATCCCTGGAACCCACATAAAGGTGGAGGAGAGAAAGAACCAACTCCACAAAATTGTCCTCTGGCCTGCACATAAGCTATGGAGTGCACACACACCACACACACACACACACATACACACACACAGAGGCATGCACACACAAGTTTAAAAAGTAATAACAATAACAAATTAAAGCCTCAACAGCAGCTACAGCTGTAGTCACTGGCCATCCTAGGCTGAATTAAAAGAAGCATTCATTCACCAGTCCCCACACAGCAAGTTCAAGCTCACAGAGTCGGGAACAAGCAGCCCAGCACACTGGCACAGTGGCCCCGGCATCAGGCCTGCAACCTGGGCCCTCAGCCTCACTTATTGCTTGCAGTCCATCCTATCCAGTGGAAAGTTCCACATGTGACAGACCTACTGCCTGCCATCAGAATTCCATGGAAAAACTGCCACTGGAGAAGCCTCTTCCCACCCAATCATCGTATCAAACTGCATGGTCCAAAGACCCAGGCTGAGGGCTCAGCTGACCTGCTGAATAGGGGCTGCAGTGTTCCCAAGGCACCTGCCCACAGGCTCTCCTGGGGATCCTTGCGGTGGCCCCAGGGGATGTTGGCCAGGTTACTATTACACCAGCTCACTGACAGTGAAGCCAATACTCGGAGCACCCGCTCAGCGGCAAAGCCAAAGCAGGACACTGACCTCCTCTAGGCACCAGGACCTTGCCTGTCACCACTAAAGAAGAAATGAATATGGTTGGGGTGGGGGGAGGGAATAGGCAAATGCAGAAACGCAGAGACCTTGGGTGCCGAGTGCTTACTTCTTCAGGGTCCATGCTGAGCCCTGCAGAGGCAGTATAAATGGTTTCAGCTCTAAGTCACCACTGCAGATAGAAGTGTCATATCCTATCAGCCTGGGAGAGGCAGCCGGCCCGACTTTTCCCAGCTCTGTGACTTTCTGCAACTTACTTAACCTCTCTCTCTCTGTGCCTTCTCTTGTCTGAAAACAAGAACGGTGTACAGGCTGTTCCTTATGGAGTTGGCTGGATGATTAAATGTATTAAAATGTATAAAGAGGTTATTCTTCTCAAAGCACTTAGAAACAGGGCCAGTTGCACAGTGATGCATAATTTAAATGTTGGGGAAATAAAAACAGATGAAGAGAAAGAAAAGGGAGGGAGGAAAGAGAAGAGTCTGGAGGAGGGCAGAGGGGAGAGGGGAGCAGGGAGAAGAGAAGCAGGGGTTCAGGGACTTGGTAAGTAACTAGGCGCAAGTCACACAACCGCTGAAGGGTCACGTCCAGCCACGACCGAGAGCTGCTGAACTGTCGGAAGCCGGTGTGCCCTCAGGGACCTCTGAGGGTCTGGTGACAAGCAAGTGACACCCTCCGCAGCTGCTGCCTGTGCGATGAGGTGACAGGAGCTCGGGAAGAGGGTGCTCAGGTGCACAGAGGGTAGAGGAAGCCCAAAACAGCTGCGGCGGCGCCCGGCCCCGGAGACAGCTGCCGCGGACAGGGCCGTGCTGACCTCGGGGGCGAGTTTTTAATAGCAATTTTTTACTGAGATAACTCATGGGCCATACAACTCACCATGCGAAGGGCACAATTCGTGGGCTCAGCGTTATGCCACGAATGGAAACCCTAAGCAACCTCCTACTATGAAAACATTGAACCTGCCCCTGTCACTCCCCTCGGCCCTCCATGCTACCTCTGGGTGTCCACCTTTCATCTCTGGATTTGCCTGCATCTTTCACACATACATAGTTTCTACACACTTTCCATACAAGACCACAGAGGAGGGGCCTGGAGAGATTGCTCTTGCAGAGGACCAAGTTTGGTTCCCAGCACTCAAGTCAGGACACTCACAACCATCTCTAACTCCAGCTCCAGGGGATCTGGCGCCCTCTTCTGGCCTCCACAGGCACTGCACTGATGTGTCCATATACAGAAACCCAAAAATAGAAATAAAATAATTTTTTAAAAAGACTGTGGGGCCGGGCAGTGGTGGCGCACGCCTTTAATCCCAGCACTCGGGAGGCAGAAGCAGGCGGATCTTTGTGAGTTCGAGGCCAGCCTGGTCTACAGAGTGAGATCCAGGAAAGACGCAAAGCTACACAGAGAAACCCTGTCTCGAAAAACCAAAAAAATAAAAAATAAAAATAAAAAGACTGTGGGATACACCGAGTTCCTTACTGATTTCTGAACACAGCCTGAATGTCACTCCCTTGTCCCCAGCCCTGCTGACGTCCCCCTGCCCTTGGGATGAAATCTACAGCTAACAAAACCTATGGGGGCCCATCTGTTCCTGCCTGCCTCCCTGACATCACTTCCTGTCCCCTTGTGCCCTGACCACTACGCCAACCGCACGGCACCTGATTCTCTCCACCAGCTTGACTCTCCCACGATACTTAGCCACCTACAATGCCCATCCTTTAGCTGCAATTCCGATTTCACGGCAGCAAGGAGCGGGGAGCTGACCAGGATAAGGCTGGATGCTCCCTCCTGTGACCTGTGTGAGCTGCGCTGCACTCACTAGCCCACACCAGCCTCCCTCCCTGAGACACACGGCCGGGTCCACTCTTGCTCCCCTCTTCACCATGATATCTTGTGTGCTGCCCGGCACTAAGGGACAGACTTTCACAGGAGTTCAAGGAAGGACAAAGAAAAAGGAAGAACCTAGAGGAGGCTGAAGAGCTGGTTGGAGAGGTAGCGGTGGGTAAGGCTGCAGGCCCCACCCACCCGTCAGGATCCTTCAAGATCCACTGGTCTGACTCGCTCCCTTCACCTCACTTTCCCTTCTGTCAGCGATACACCACCCCTCCCCCTGGCTCGCCAACACAAAACTCCCCCCTGTTTGCTGTCACTGTGGCTTGGAGAATGGGGCTAGGAGGGGGTACGCGGGTGTGTCGGAGGCCGGTGGTCAATGCCAGGTATTCCCTTTGATCACCCTATCTCCTGAGACGGGGTCTCTTAACTGAACCTGGCGCTCACCCATTGGCTAGACTTGCTGGCCAGCACACGGCAGGCCATCCGCCGGCCTCCGTTCATCCTCCCCGCCCCGCCATGGGTCTCCATGCTTACATGGCAGGCATTTTATGGGCTGAGTCACCTCCCCAGTCCCGACCATGGTTACTAAAGCTTTCTACTCATTCTCCAGGATATTCTGTGTGTGCCACACTGCGGGGAACCAACACGGATGGTTCCCGCTGTCCTCTGCTACTTCAGGGATGACCATCTCCATGGCCTTTTCTCCCACTACTGCCCTGGCAAGGAAAGGACCCAGCCTGTGGCTCTGACTAGCTAAGGGACCCGGGTAGATCACATGGTCACTTCAGCAATCCCAGCTTCTCCACCCAGTCTGTACTTCTGACTTTGTGCTGCTCAACACTGCTCGCCTTCTTCCTATCTTTATCCCGAGTCCTGTGAACAGACAGTTCTAGCCGTCTACTATCAACGCCCAACCTCATCACTAGGTGTCTTAGTTACTTTCCTGGTACTGTGATAAAACACCATGGCCAAGGCAACTTATCAAAGAAAGGGTTTATTCGGGTTTACGATTCCAGAGTCCATCATCATCATCACTTCGGGGGAAGCCCACCAGCAGGCAGGTATGGTGACTGGATCTGGAAGCTGAGAGCTGAGAGCAGCTCGCATCTGGAACCACAAACAGGAAGCAGAGAGAGCTCACTGGAAACAGCACATGGCTTTTCCAACCTCAAAGCCCACCCGTAATTGCCCACTTCCTAAACCTACTCAAACAGTGTCACCAATTGGGGGGGGGGGGGCGCGGAGTATTTGGATGTGCAAGAATATTCATTCAAACCACCACACTTGGGCAAGGAAGTGGCGCCATCTGTATACAGTTAATCTGCGAGGCCTGCTATAAGCTCAGAGAGAACAAGTACTTACAGTGTTGTACCCTCCTGGGTTCTGTGTTCAACGTAAAATACCGTTCGTGCATAAAGTATTTGATTACAGACAGCCAGGTTGGGTGTTGCTCAGCTGGGACTGAACCTGGTGGTGGAGATGCAGAGCCATAAGCCTCCCAGTGACAGGGCCTCTGAGACCGTATCCCTCTGGTGTCCTTCCTCCAGAGCTACAGCGGGACAGAGTGACAGAGACCGCACCTAAGAGGCTTTCTGAGCTTCACAGAACAGAACAGCATCTGGCCCAGGGCACACAGCCTGCATGCCAGCAGTGTACACAGCCTGCATCCCAGGAGTACACACAGCCTGCACCCCAGGAGTACACACAGCCTGCATCCCAGCAGTGCACACAGTCTGCATCCCATACCAGAAAGGAAACAAAACCCTGCAGGAGTCAGCATTCAGGTGCAGCCCTCAGAGTGCTCCGAGTAGGTCAACAGCTACAGTCTCCATTGGTCCGCGTGTGCTAAGTCAAATCCTTACATCTGTGATGTAAAATACGGTGAGGTCCCGACATCTCACCAAAGACTGTCGTTAACAAGACTCGATTTTACCTCTGATGGAAAATTCAAAAGA
>CABHPQ010170858.1:13169-28213 GCA_902168405.1 Peromyscus aztecus
AACTCATCTCTGTGAGTTTGAGGCCAGCCTGGTCTACAGACTGAGTTCCAGGACAGCCAGGGCTACGCAGAGAAACCCTGTCTCAAAAAACCAAGACAGAAAAAGAGAAAGAAAAACAGCAAAACAAAGAAAGAAAATTCAAAAGAATTAAGCCGATTTGAGAATCATCAACACACAAAACCACATTCACAGGGTTGCAGCTCAATGTCACCCCACATCTGATGTATACATAAAACCTCGAATCCTAAAGCCCGACAGGGCTGCGGACTGTGACTGCTCCCCTTTGGAGATAAAAAGCTGAGGCACCAGAGGGCAGGCAAGGCACTGAAGGCCCCTGCAGAGCTGGGTCTCACAGCCAGGGGCTGCTGCCTTCCAAGCCAGATGTCACCCTCTGACCAACACAGATGCTCACAGGTATCCCCATCGCCACTGTGCGAAAGACAGTGTTATGTAGCAGGAAATGGCACACATCATTCAAGCAGACTCTGCTTGCTGTCCTTGTGGGCCATGGGGAGTCTTAACAGCCATGTGGGTCGGAGAACACACCTGCAGCTGAAAGATATTATTCAGAACCTGTCTGCCACCAAGTAGATGTCTGAAGTTTCTCTAAGATACGCCAAAACAGTGGTTCTCCACCTGTGGGTCATGACCCCTTTGACAAAACTCTTATCTCCAGAAATATTTACTTTACTTCATAACAGTAGCAAAATTACAGTTACGAAGTAGCAACAAAACAATTTTATGGTTGGGGGGGTGGGGGTTTTCACCACAACATGAGGAACTATGTTAAAGGGTCGCAGCATTAGGAAGGTTAGGAAAGGAGGAAAGACAGACTCCATACTGTTCCCAGGAACTAGGGGCAGAAGCCTTTCTAGGCCCTTCAGAGCAGGGGAGACCTGAGGGAAGAAGGGAAGAAACACTCACATAAAGTGGCCTGCTTTCAAAGGTTTAAAACCACGGGAGGAATTCTCAACTCTCTCCCAATGGCTTTCAAACTTCTACACCCAAAAAAAAAAAAAAAAAGGAGGGGGGAGGTTAGCCTTTTCTGGGATCAAATATATGACGGGTCAGGCTGTGCACTAGACATTCTCTGTGCCATTACCAACTCAGGTCAAAACAAAGGCAGGGAGGTGTGGCTACCAGCAAGAGGAAATGATAAGCAGCTGTCAACACAGCTCAGGGGCTCTGTGTGTATACAGCCTAGGGCAGCAGTAGACAGACCTTGGACTGTGCAGCTCTCCAGTGGCTCCAGCTCCCAGCTCATGTACTGACTTGTGTCTCTCTACACAAAAGAATCATCTGCCCCACAGAGAGAGCAGCCCAGGCCCCAGTACGGGGGAGTCTGGAATATTAATGACCTGGAGTCCGTGAGACCATGCTCTGGGACCCAGTTTGGGGCTCAAGGAGGCTCTAAACCATCTGTGATGGCGGAGTCAAGAGAGGATGAAAACGGAAGATAAGCAGAGATACTCTCCAGAAAGAGCTCGGGGTGGGGTGGGGGCTAGGAACAAGCAGAGACATGGGAGGTAGCGAAGGGAAAATGTGGAGACAATGGCTATCTTGTTCCCACGGAGAGCCCCAGAAGACCTTGACCATCACCCTCAAAAAACAATCTAGGCAAAACAAATAGCTACTGAAGGCCTCCTTGGGAACCTCCTGTCCTTTCCACCCTCTGCTTGGATATGTGACTTTAATCATCCCCATCCCTTCCTGCTTGAGAGAGGCATGGCTCTTCCCACAAAACAGGAGACATCTCCCTCCACACATGGGAGATTCTGAGTCAGCTTACACTGGTATCTTCAGCCAAGGTGCAGCTTCAGAGACAGCCTCCCATGAACAGCCACAAGCTTTCTTGTGGCCAGATACTTCACAATAAAATACAATTCATATCCCTTAAGATTTAACCTTTTATTGCATTTAACCCAGTGGCTGTTAGTACATTCATAAAGTTGTACAACCATCCCCACCGTTCAAGTTGAGAACATTTCCGTCACACCCCACAAAAGAAATACTGTCAGCATTAGCTGTCACTCCTCGGCCCCCTCCCCTCCTCCCCAGTCTCTGCCATCACTGATCTACTTTCTGCCTCTATGGATTTGCCCATTCTGAACTTCCATTCTCAACTGTCTGTGCACGATCCAAAACACCACAAAAGCAAAACTTTAAATAAACATAACGGAAGAGAATAAACAGCATAAGCTATACTTTTCACCATACCTGGCTTATTTCACAGAGCATGCTTTCAAGGTTTATCCATGCTGCAAATACGCATGGGTACTTTATTGAGACATATGGTAACTATGGCAACAATACATTTAACTTTTTAAGGAACTGCCAGGCTGTTTCAAAAGAATTTACTCTCCTTCCAGAGATTTATACAGGTTCCCAACTCTCCCCTTCTTCACCGACACTCGTCACCCATGGTTTCATGATAGCTATGTGTAGTAGTGCTGTAACTATGCTACCAGAGTTTAGCACACAGACAAAACCAAACATCAAGGGGGGGGGGGGATACAGACTGGCCAAAGTAGTATTTCCAAGCTTTGCTCATTTCAGGACCCCCTTTATGATTCTGCCAAATCTCTGTCACTCCATCATCTATTGAATTATTAAAAATTGATTCATTTGGCGGCTGGAGAGTTGGCTCAGCCATGAAGAGCATGTACTGCGCTTCTGTAAAGGACCAGATTTCAGTTCCCAGCACCCATGGCTCACAGCTGCCTGCGATCCCAGCTCCAGGGGACCTAATGCTCTCTGCAGGCACCTGCGCTCACACAGGCACGCACTGTCCACACACAGACACACACATGCGTAATCAAAAACAATGAAAGTAAACCTCCTTTAAAATGGATTCATTTTAGGGCCATGTTAGAAACTTCCCTAAGTCGTGATGTAAGTTGCCATGATGTGTAAACACTGTGGGACGAAGCAGAGATAGGCAGAAGTAATTGTCTCGTGGGCTTCCGTGTGTGCAGAAGTTACAAGTGAAGACAGCTACAATGTGACTGTTCTTCCTTTGACCTAGTCTGACCAGACCGGCAGGTGGTAACACCGTGACTGAGGCAGTGCATGGCCGCAGGTCTACGCTTCCTGTCACCTGTCCCCAACACTTTAGAAACCTCTGCCTTAGCCCTCATCGCTCCTGACCGGAAACAGCGGATGAGCTGCGGAGCGGCAGCCACCACACTGGTGTGTATTTATTAATGAACACTTCTCTACACTGCTCTCATGGTAAGGAAGCCTTGGCTGAGGAGTGCTCCCCTCTCTGCATTAACCCACGCGACTCCGAGATTTTTCTAGTACTCCATGCTCTAGCTGCAAGCACACCTGCTCTTCTGGTTTCAACAAAAACAACCTGAAGAGCAAACACACGTCATGTGAATTAAAGTGAAGGGCGCCTGCCCTGGGAAGGCAAGTCCAGGCAACGCTATCTATGAGGTGACAACTGACTGGATGGGCTTTACTGACAGAGCTGGCCCCGAGTGCAATTTTAAAACACACACGGGATTGGCTGAGCTTACAATGAAGCACAGACGCTCTCACTCAGCCCCACACACATACACTATTTACACATACGTTAGATTTAAAGCGCGCACACACACACACACACACACACACACCATGACCTGCAATAGCACATCTGGTTACCTCGAGATTTCAAGGCTAATTATCATTTGCCACCAGCCAAGCTCAACAGAGCACTGAAGAGCATCCTCTATGAAAAGAAAAACAGTAACTAACTAAACGGGAAGGCTTCCGCTGCCTCTGTGCCTGGGCATTCCCACTCAGCCTTCAGACCTCGGTTCAATCCCCTCCACCTGGACTAGCTGCCTGGCCCTCCACAGCACATGCCCACCCCTGGGGATCTTCATAGCACATCTCATTATGGAAATGAATGTTCCAGTGGCCCTGTGGCCATGGCTCCACGCCACCACAAGCTCATGAGGACAAAACCAGGGGTGTTTGGCTCACCACCACTCCCCCAACAGTGAGGACAGTCAAACACAGGGTGGGATTTGGTTTGTGGGGTAACTGAGTTCCAGTGTCCTGGGTTTTGCCTGGTGTTGTGTAAGATTTGTCAGGCCCTGTGACTTGAAGATGCTTTGTCTCCAACTCAGGTTACAATGTAGCCGCCATCCTGGTGCTGCTGGGAGGCGGAGCCTTCCAGGAGGGGATTAGGCCTTTGAAAGGGAGAACGCAGTTCTCATGGGACTGGATTAATTACCAAGAGAGCATATCGTTAGCCATCAGCCATGGAGAGCACCCCGGTTTTGTCTCTTTTCCACACACCCAGTGGATCTTTTGTGTTTCTACCCCCATACGATGTGGGTTGAGGACTTTGGGAGACAGGATCATCCAACTGTAGCTTTCCAGCCTACAGAGTTATGAGCTAAATACATGTCTTTGCTTTATGGACTGCCAAGTCTTAGGGCTAGAGGGATGGCTCAGTGGGTAAGCCAGTTTGCTGAGCAAGTATGACAACCTGAGTATAAATCCCCAGCACCTATATAAGAAGCCACCCAAGGCCACACACACCTGTGACCCCACTGCTGCGGAGGGAGATGAAAAAAGGATCCCTGGGGCTGCCAGTCTACCTCCTGGGTCACCATCTCAAGATGGAGACTGACATACCAGGACCCCTGACTTCTTTCTCTGGCCTCTGTTAGAGCATGTGGGGGCACACACACACACATACACACACACACACACACACACACACACACACACACACACACACACACGGAGAAGAAAAGAAATTACACTCTCTGGACCACTCTTCTATAGCAACAGAAGAGAAGAGGCAGCACCTGAGCATGGCCACGTTTGGGACTACAACCAAGAGTTACTTCCAAACAGCAAGATGGACAGTACGTGATTCTACAACCTTCTACATCACCGGTTCTCGACCTTCCTAATGCTGCCATCCCGTAATACAGTTCCTCAGGCTGTGGTGACCCCAACCATAAAAATCACTTCATTGCTACTTCATAACTTTAATTTTGCTACTGTTACGAATCATAGTATGAATATCTGTGTTTTCTGATGGTCTTAGGTGACCCCTGTGAAAGGGTCATTCTACCCCCAAAGGGGTCACAACCCCCAGGTTGAGAACGGCTGTTCTGGAGCTTCCTAATAACTGATTGTGGCCCGGTCCAGTCCCCCCCCCCCTTTTCTCTCAGTATAACTTCCAAATAACTCATTAGAGGCTGCGTTTCTCAGTAGCTTTGGTGGGGGGGGGGGGGGGGGGGCGGCTGCTAGCCAGAGAAGACCACGATGCAGGACGGAAGGAAGCAAAGAAATCAAGCTTGGCTGACAGCTGACCATGACCTCCATATTCCTTATGTAAACCACCAAGAGACTCCTGTGTTATCACCAGGGTACAGACAAGACCTACAAAATTTAGTCCACTGCTCCAAGACATGGAGCTGATCCACAGGTGGACAGACCAGGTCTCCAGTTCCCTATGGGCTGGAAAAGTCAGTCAAGAGCATGCACTAGACAAGCAGGCTGGGAAGGGTGGCCAGGAGAACTGAAGCCACTTGGAAGGGCTGGCATTCGCTAACCAGGTTCCACACACGAAGCCTAGGAAAGAAGGAGCCGACTCATGCCGTTAGCTTTCATGAACTCCATGAGGTAGGCACTATCAAATGACCGTTTCATGAGGTAGAGCAGTGGCCCGGATGGGTAAGTGATAGCTTGTGAGTGCTGGCCGTGGTTTGACTCTGAAATGTCTCCCACGCGTCTGTATGTTTGAACACTTGGTCTCCCGGCTGGTGATGCTGTTTGGGGAGGTTAGAGAACCTTAGGGTGTGGAGCCTAGCCAGAGGACGTGGGCCACTAGGAGCAAGCTCTGAGGATGATAACCCAGCTCTTGTTCTCAAGCACCCTCCCCATCTCCCTCCTCTGCCCTCATTTCTGTTCCAGAGACGTGAGCAGGTGAGGCTCTCAGTCCCAAGGTCTTGCCACGAGGAAGCTACCTGCCGCCAAGCCTCCCCACCGTGATTCTTCTCATCAGGCATTTGGTGACAGGGATCAGAAAGCGAACCACACATGCTCACATCCACAGCAACCACTCCGTCCCTCCACCTCCCACCTGAGAGAGAATAACATTATCAAGGTGTGGAGGAGAGAGATGCGGGTAGCATCTACCGGACGGCAGGATGGCACAGACCGTGTGAGCAGAGGCCAACGGCACAGCCCCTGCTCCCCTGCATGTGTACAGCAGAGAAGACAACAGTGACACAGACCAGGTCCCCAGAGTGGATCTGAGGTGCATTCAGGCGCCGACAAACTCTGCAACCCTAAGCAGTAACTCAACGTTTTCTGTGCCTCAGTTTCCCCCTCCAACAACGGTGGTGGAAATGCTACCTCATCTCCTGGCGCTACTGTAAATGAAATGGCTTACAGTAACGACTTAAAACATTCCTAGCACAAAACCAAACACAAATAAATAAAAGCTGAGTGTTTGAAGCTCATGGGGGGCGGGGGGGGAGTTAAACAGGAAAGATGTGTCCAAAGACGAAGGGCAGAGTTCAGGGGTTCATGAGGGCTGTACGTGATGACAGGAGCTGAGACAATCAGAGGTGGCCTCAGACAGAAAGCTGCTCAGCGACCCGTCCGTGAAGGCACATGAGCTCAGTGGAGATGGCGATCTCACAACACAAAGAGGGAAAATGAAATGACAGACTAGAACCACTCACAACAGGCGAAATGGATCGAATGCGATACCTAGAGTTTGGACCAGGTTCAAAGTCTACACCAGACAAGAAACGATGATGGCATGAGGGAGAGTTGAGAAGTGTGGGAAGAGGGTGAGGTGATGTGTTACCTCCTGTACCTGCTGGGGTCCCAGTTGCTGTCAGTTTGTCAGAGAGCAGGTGGAGCCCATGGGCTCCAGGAGCTCCAGCACAGGGCATGGGGGGGAGAGGCACTGACTAGCCTTAGGAAGTCACCACTAACACAAAACTGAGCACACACTACACTTACAAAATAAGGTGAAACAGAAGCCCAGCTATTGTTCTGAGGAGCCCAGGATCAATCCCACTGTCTCCCTTTTACTCATGGGGAAACTGAGGCAGGAGGTGGGACTAAGAAAACTGCTGGTATGACACAGCCAGGAAGTGGTAGATCCGGTCTTGATGGCCAGGTTCATCCAACCCAGAACCAGAGGGGAGGCTGAGACAGAGTAGCCGGCCACATAGGACATGTGTCAGAGTTCACTGCAGGCGATCAGTCTCTACTGGGGCCCCCCCCGCCATCTCTAACCAGCAATGGCGCTCAGACAATTACAGCTATTGATAGCCTCTGCCATCCTGGAGGTTCCCAAGCCCTCTCCCCCAACCCTCCTGACCTGCAGAGACAGAAAAGGAAGCAGGAGTCACCTGTTCTGGTTAGGTTTTTTTTTTGTTTTTTGTTTTTTTGGGGTTTTTTTTGGTTTTGGTTTTGGTGGGTTTTTTTTTGTTTTGTTTTGTTTTTTTGTCTAAATGACACAAACTGGGAAAAGGGACCCTCACCTGAGCAATGACTTCTATCGGAGTAGCCTTTGCACATGTCTGTAGGGCTTTTTTTTATTGTTAATTGAGGTCAGAGGACCCAGCCCACTGGGGGCGGTTGCCTTCCTAGGCAGGTGGGCCTGGGCTTTATTAATAAAGCGACCGAGCAAGCCAGAAGGGGCACACCAGTAGGAACCGTTCCTCCTCCGTGGTCTCTGCTTCTGTCCCTGCCTCCTGGTCCCTGACTTGGTTTCCCTCGGTGAAGGACAAAAGAAACCCTTTGCCCCCCATGCTGGCTTTGGTTAGTGTTGCATCACAGCCACAGAGCAGAGAATTAGGACACCAGCCACCAACAGCCAGTGCTGAGCAGGGTGCCCTCCCTTCATCCGCCTTCCTCTGTACTTCATCTAGGTCACCTCAGAAGCCTCGCCTCCAACAGATGTACAGGACACGCGTCCAGCAGCCGAGTGTCACTGCAGCTGAGTAACTCGGCAGCACCCATCCATACCCCCACCCCCTCCTCCAGACACAAACTTCACCTCCTAGAAGGAAAATATTTCTTCATGACATTGACTATGCCTTACACAAAATGGATATCCAACAAATAATATAGTAATATTATATTACATTATATTATATATACCATATATGAAGTATATACTGTATAATAATGTCACCAATGATTTAACAGTAGAGAGGGAAAAAATATGATCAGTGATACTTCCAGCACCTTCCACCTCACCCACACTGGACTCAGAACGTGAGCCAGAAGACGTCTGGGCTTGCAGTGGTAGACGTTGGCAAACTTCACTACCTTTCCAGAAGCAATATTATTAGAATCGTTTTCCCCCATCTGGATAACCCATTGTTACATAAACCTGAAAGGCATGATATGAGTGCTTCAATTAGTGTTTCATCTGAGCACACAGTAAAGTGTATCCACAAGCCTTCAAACAGACCTTCCCAGAAACCTTTGCAAGGCTGGCCAGCTTTTCCCTCAGAAAGCAAAGCTACCCTTTGCCAGCACAAGGAACAAGCAGAATGAAATGAAGAAGGCCATCAGTCACCTTAAGAGCTAAGGATGGCAACTTCACAATCATGACAGTCTGAGGTCACTCAGCAAGACAGATGCACACGTCTCAACAGGCCCTGTCCTTAGCAGGATGCCTGCCAGAGTCACTGAGAATATTTCGTTCTTTTGTAAGCAAGGAATGGAGAAATCATTAACCCATGAATAATCTGAAGGCCTGCCAGGAACACAAAATAAAAAAAGAAATGCCTTAGAAAGATTTCCACCCAAAATCAGAGGGGAAAGTAGCAATGTATACAGTCTTAACATTATGAGGTTCGGGTATCAGAAAATTCACATGTCTGAAACATAATGAGGACAGCCCATTCCATTGAAATGGGCTGCCATTAACCCACAGTCCTGAAGAAACTGCAAAAAGTCCAACCATAAGCCTCTGGTGGCTACAGGGTCAACTTCCTGACACGGATGTAAAACCCAATTTTACATAAAGCACCCACTTTATTTCCAAATAGGCACTGCATTTCAAAGAAAATCCACCCTTAAAACTTTTCCGTCACTGACCAATCAAGAATGAGGGCAGCTTTATAACAACATGACTCCAACTGGAGTTATCTTGGCTGGCGATCACTGGCTTTGCAAAATTATATCATATATATAACTTATTATAAATAAAAAATATGCCAGTATGACTCCCTTGATTTCAATAGGTTGCTGCCCACTCAAAGGACGAGGTTCAAACTCCTGTAGCAGTCAACAGTAGACGCTGGTACCAGTAACTAGACATCAATCCTGCTCTCTCACGAGGCTCCGTACAAATGACAGCATGAAACTGCACTGGACAAGTCAGAGGCTTTAAAAAAAAAAGCTGGCCCATGATGAGCGCCAAACCCTCCCCTCCTCCTCCTCCTCCCCAACCCTGCATGCCAGCTTTCTCCCAGAACACCTTACTGCTTGCCATTGACATGAACTCCACTGCTGTACCTCCACACTGCCCGCTCTCACGTGCCTTGAGAACTCTTCCTCATCACACACGGTTCCCCCAGGCTTCTCCTCCTCTACGGGGGCCCTCCCTTAACATCCCCACCTCTGCTCCCTCCCTCTCCAGCAGCCTCAGCCCCTGTCCTCTGCCAGCCCGGACCTGGCATCGGACATTCATCCGCCTGACTCCCTCATAAAGTGAATGGCTTCGGGGCTGGCGCCATGGCATGCATCTGTGTCCACAGTACTAGGTGCTTCGGATGGCTACAGCTCAGCTCACGAATGCATGAAACATTTGCTTTCTTTTCTAGAAAGCTCACACCAGAGCTGAGGAAACAGTTCAGCCAGCGGTAGAGTGCTTGCCTGGCATGCACAAGGTCCTAGGTTTAATCATCAGAATTACAGGCAAGAAAAACACACACATTCACACACACTCAAATATTTAAGCCTATACAAAACAAAACAAAAAACAAAAACAAACCAAAAAAAAAAAAACCTGCCTGGGAACAAAGCCCAAACTTCCAAGTAGTCTTTTATAGAGAACTTCTGCAAAAATAACTCCCTCTTTTTTCCTGCTGGAAGCTGGATGCTTTAAGTCAGTTGGGGTTCCTCCCCCTATAAATGATCTTGACACCTAGCCATGCATTATGGTGCATGAGGTGAGGCAGCTGTAACTGTGCAGTTGGAAAAACATTCTGCTCTGGAAGAAGAAACTCCACATCTGCCAAGACACAGGAAGGCCGGACAAATGGGGAGGTCACGTGGACGCCGGGAAAGCCGCTTCCCCTCACCTTCAGAGCCTGTGATCACTTGCCAAGTTCAACTCCTCAGCCCTGTAGGTTAAAACTTTCTTTTTCAAGAGAGCACGCTGTTTATAACAGGAGGGGGCCTGGAGAGGTAGCTCAGCAGGACCCAGCTTGGGTTCCCAGCACCCGGATCCGACGGCTCACAACTACCTGCAACTCCCTCTGCCTTCCACACTTACACACAAGTGGTGCACATAAAACACACGCACACCCATAAAAATTAATGAATAAAATAATAAAAAGTGGGGAGGGGGCACTTTTTCTTCCTTTCTCTGTAGTCTTTCAGAACTCGGCTACCCCTTCCCCAACCCTGTACTTCCCAAACAGATGGGCAACTGAAGAGAGAGAGAAAAGAAAACATGTCAGGACATAAAACACAAGGCTCCCAATAAAGGGGACACGAGTTAATTGTCTCTCCATTCAGGCTCGTCTACTGTTACCCCCTTTTTCCAGGTTCTTCAGGTTGGGCAAATGAACTGTAGACACGAAGGGCTCACATTTCTGTGGGAGGTACAGGGTTCAGTTCCCAAGCGAGGTTATAACTTCAGGAATGTTAGCCTGACCTCACGAGACAGCCTGAGCCACACTGCCAGCTGTCCCTCCTCAAGCCCCAGCTGGAGCCCCAAAAGTAGGGGCCCATTAAAAATAACAAAGTGAGGAGCTCAGCTGCTCCATCCTAACTCAATCAAGCATGGGAGAAAGAGGGGGCAATTGTTTCCATATTCCACATAAACACAGAGCAGCTAGGAATGCATGAGTCACCGAGGGCTGACAATGATTACTACCGAGCCCCCTGCTAAAGTGAAGGACTGTGCAACAAGCACCCGAGACCATGGACAGTCTAGCCAGGAAGCATTTCTGTTTACCTATCTCAAAATAGATCCCGTAAACAATAATAAAATGTGTTTTTAACGTGGAATTTTCATTTTCCTTCACTGCTGTTGGAGAGGAGGCAGCTGGAAGAGACTTTCTAATTAAAAACTTGTGCCGGGGTAACTTGAGATTTCATACTCGCCATTTACTCTTAAGCGTGTGTGTGGTTGGTTCCCGGTACACCTCACTGCGGGAGAGGTTAATGCTGTGACTGGACAGATTCTGCGTTCACTGAGCCCCAGTGGCTGTGCTGGGGGAGGAACAGAAAGCAATCGAAGAACGTCTGCTGCGACTCCAGAAGGGTGAGCTGAAGGAAAGCACATTTGCCCCCCTGCTGTGGATCAGCAAGAGAGTTATCCGTGGGGAGCAGAATTGAGAATTAAGCACCAGGTAGCCAGTGCTAGGTCATCCCATCCCATGCCGAAAAAATAAATAAAGAATACTGAGGGCGAGACTAAAACAGAGCAAGTGGAGGCAGCAAATGTAAGCCGGGCACTCGTTCCGCGTGGCACAGTGACCGTCCCCATCCTACAGGCGTGAGAGCAGACTCCAGCCAAGGCACCGGGAAGGGTCAGGAGGATTCCAGATGGGGTTGTCCCATCTGCCCCAGGCTGGCTGTCTTTTCCTGCAGCAGATGCCACAGTTTTGATAGCAAATGTCATCCCAAACACCACGTGTTAAAGGCGTAGACTCCAGCTTGGCACTGTTGGGAGACGGTGGCTCCTTTAAGAACTGGAGTCTCGTAGGCGTTGTTTGGGTCACTGGGGTCATGACCTTGGAAAACACTATGAGATTCCAGCTCTGGCTTCACTCTCTTTTGTCTCTCAACCCTGACGGGTCCTACCTGTGGTACCCTGCACTCCTGACCACTGCCACCACGGTGATGCTTCCCGGTGAGTTACCAACCCCAGCCCCAAAGCAACAGGACCAACCAAGTATGGGGCTGGAACATCTAAAACTGTGAATCCGAGTAAACCCTTCCCCCTTTTAACAGTATTTACCTCAAGCATTTTGTTACAGTGCAGAAAACTGGCTAACTCGGCAAGAACATTTCCTGTCCTGGAGTGTGACTACCACAGGAAAGACTTGGACTCTTCAGATCTCAAAGATGACAGACTTGATCGAAGAGACAGACAGAGTTAGCTTTCCAGCTTGTTCTCCGTGCGATCAAACTGACCAATGCTTAAGGAGTAGATGTAGAATTTAAACCTGTGTCTGAAGAAATTGGTGTAGAAGCACACGCTCTCTACGCTGTCAGAGTTAACGTTACTGAGCTACGGGTCACATGCCACGTTCTTAACCTCTTTCTTGCCCACAGGTCCCAGTCTCCTTGAATGCCACACAGAAAACAGTCCACTAGGTATGGGGCCACCATATTTAGTGACTAGAAGCACTTTATAAAGCCACACAGCCAAGAACTTTTAACTTACTTGACAGAAACAGCGCTCGTAAAATATCCAGGTAAATCATCACAAGTCTTTCTCCCTTGACCTGGGAGCACTCGGCCCTAAACAGGATGTTTTCATCAATCCCCTCCCCTCAAGGCTCAGGGATCTACGTGTAAGACGAGAAGGAAAGGCTGTAAGAGCCAGAGGTGATGGATGGCTCCAAGCAAACAGCATCATCCAGACACAGAAGGACATATAAACTCAGAGACCGCGGCAGCACCAACAAGACCTATAGGAGCTCAAACCAGACCCACATCGGAGAAGAGGAAGTGGACACAAAGGTCCCACCCTTAACCAGGAAGCTATTCCAAATTGGTACCTGCTGAAAAGGGAAAACCAAGCAAGTGTCACTGGGTGTATCAACCACACACAGGGCAGGCCCCATGCCTAGGAGTAGTCGGCCAACACAAAACAGACCCACGTTTTGTTTTGTTTGTTTGGGTGGGCTTTTTGTTTCCTTTTGTTTTGTTTGGGCATATTTTGTGTGTGTGTGTGTGTGTGTGTTTTACTTGTTTTTGTTTTCTTTTTTGTTTTGCTTGAAAGAGAAAGAATGTGAAGTTGGGTGGGTAGAGAGGTAGGGAGGACCTGGGAGGAGCTGAGGGAGGAGAAAAAACATGATAGAACATATTATGTGAAAAATTAATATTTAAGGAAAAGGAAAAAAAATCAAG
This sequence comes from Peromyscus aztecus, assembly GCA_902168405.1. Classification (NCBI taxonomy): domain Eukaryota; kingdom Metazoa; phylum Chordata; class Mammalia; order Rodentia; family Cricetidae; genus Peromyscus; species Peromyscus aztecus. Next base: position 26,469 of record CABHPQ010170858.1, read on the forward strand.
TCTTTCTTCCTTGCGAAATTTCCCTTTATAGAACCAACTGGTAATGTGAAATAGGCCGTGTAAGGCCTGTGCCTTTAAGAGCAGAGAAGGTTAGGGCTCTAGGCACAGGTTGCCACATCTCCTTCGTAATGACATCATCTTTACACCATGGCTGCATGCATGCCCGTGTTTTGCTCTTCTGAAAGGAGATTGGGCCACAGGTTCTGGATACCTTCGGAGCACGGAAGGGAAAGAACGATGGCAGGTGGCTTGCCAACCGTGAAGCCGAGAAGAAGGCATGCCGCCTCTCTGTCTCAGCCACAGAGACCGAGGTCGCGACAGCATTCCAGCAGCAACTGCCACTCTAGGAACAATTGTCGCACGTCAGGGCGTAGCCAGAAATGTCAAGTCCAGGTCTGCTGCAGCTTGGCAAACTCAAGCATACAAGGCTGTTTTAACAATTCGTCATCAGATGCTTCCCACAGTGTCTTAACCGGTGACAGTAACGGCGCAATGCCAGGCCCCGTATCTCCTTCCAATCCTGGGTCCTACTTCTCAGCAACAAAGCGGGAAGAAGTTACCTTGCCCTACCACCTCTGTGCGTGCATGAGTGTGAGTGTGAGTGTGTGTGTGTATATATACATGTAGAGATCTTCCTCAGCACTCTGCCCCTTACTTTTTGAGACAGGGTCTGTCACTAAACCTGAAGCTAACCAAATGGCTAGAGTAACTGGCCACCAGGCCCCAGGGATTCTCCTGTCTGTGCCTCCCTAGCGCTGGGCTTACAGGAACCCACTGCCCAGCTTTGTCCACAGTTGTTGGGGATCAGAGCTGAACCCTGCTGGAGGAGCACTTTATTGCTGAGCCATCTCCCAAGCCCCGTGAGCAATCTTCCTGAAGGAGGCTTTGCAAAAGTATGAAGCAAGCGCTGGGAAAACATTGCCCACATGCTTCACCCCTCCTCCCAGAGATCTCAAAGATGACCATCAAGCCACCTCTCACATAATACCCTGGTAGTAAAAAAAAAAAAAAAAAAAGGCTGAATGTTTGGAGCAGAGCCAGTGTCAGTCACAACCTCTTACAGGCGAGCAGTTCCCCCTTGCCAAACTGACCCAAGATATTCTGCCAGGTGCCAGCCCGTCTGTCAAAAAACATCCAGAGTCCCCTGTCCAGACAAAGTGCATGGTCACAAGACCCACCCGCTCCTAAGAGACATCTAGATCTCCACACCGACATCCAAATTATGAATGACGTCAATCAGGTTTGGTGACATAAAAGTTACTTCTAAAATGATTTGGGTTTGTCTAAATATAGTGATGGGAAAAGCTTTAAGGCAGACTTCAACATAAAAGTATCACAGGGTCAATCAGATTCCAAACTATGTATCCATCTACTTCTATCAAAGAAAACAATGATTCGTGAGTAAGTATAAACACGCACAGGAACGTCTAAGCCGGCTTCTGGAAGATGCTGGCACCCATTCAGAGACATGGATTATTAGCAGGGAGGGAAGCAGGCTGTCTTTTCCAAACTATCTGGAGTTCTGCTGTTTAACTTTTTACAAGAAAGCACTCCTGGGTATACAAGATGGCTCAGCGGGCAAAAGCACTTGCTGCCAAACCTGAGGACCTGAATTCAGTCCCCAGGTCCCACAGGGTGGAAGCAGACCACTGATGCTTGAAAAACTGCCAGTTGACCTACACATGGATGCAACGGAATGCATGAGCGAGAGTGTGTGCGTGCATGCATGCGTATGCATACACACA
>CABHPQ010170860.1:0-18284 GCA_902168405.1 Peromyscus aztecus
GACTTTTGGAACCCATTGCCCAGTCTGTTCTTATTGAGCTAAATACCTTTTCATTAGTGGTACCAGTATTTCTTTTCATGGATGAAATACTACTCTAAGAACAAGTGAATAAAACAGATAAAGGCAAAAGACTAGTCTGCCCTAAGCAAGAGTGGGGTTCTAGGTATCTTCCTCTACAGGGGCACTAATTTGATTAAGTCTGGGGTCACTATGAAACTCTCTAGTTGTCCCCAGAAGTGTGCCCAAAGACACAGCCTTACTATGATCAACAGGCAAAAAGGGACCATAGCAAATTTGAATTGGAATCCTGCTGAACCATACAGCAAATTCCAGGCTGCTATGCAGAGGCGAGCCACCACTGAGGGCAATCAGGCCCTCACACCAGCACGCTTCTCAGTGCAGCTTTGTCCTAACCCTTGCCATAGCTATGCATGCTCATGAACCTCAGGGCTCCTGCTCCTATTAGGGCCGTCCCCCTTCTCTTGACTAGACTATACAATGGCCTTTTCACTGCTCAACCTGTTCCTCTTTTATCTGTTCTCCCAACTCCCCAGGCATCTTTTTAAAGAGTACAGCTGATCATGCATTCCCTGGTCTAAACGTTCCCTAATTCTCAGAATAAGATATAAATTTGTCTACCATTAGCTGGTTGCTGCATCTCTGGGTTAGACTGGGATCTCCAGGAAGCAGAGACTGGGGCAAAGGCTAGGATGTTTTTCTTAAGGTATGCATGCTCTCACATGGAAGTAGAGGTGAGGGAGAAGAGAAAGCAGAAGAGGGAGAAAAGCCTGTAGAAGGTGTGTGAACCAGCCAGTGCTAAAAGATAACTGCACTTCAGAGCAATCCACCAGAGCACAGGACTCACCCACCAGACCTCCCATTGATCAAAATGTTCTTATGTAGAAAACTAACCTCTCCAACTTCACATTGCCCAAAGAGATCCTTAGTATCTCATAGGTCAATGTCAATACAGGAGCTCCAAGGTGAAAACTAATTATTTCTAGATGTGTTGAATAAATGAGTAGTGGATGGATAGATAAATGATTTGAGTTGAAATCCAAAATGAAGAGTGAAAAGGCCAATTACAGTGACTCAGGGCACTAAAAACACAGGTTCACTCTCTGTACAAAGTGAAGTCAAGACACCAGACAAAAACGTCTGTATTCTAGAGTTTGGAGAGTCCTAGTTAGGGGTTGCTAAACTCACAGATCCCTCAGGCTCATGTTTCTTAGAAATGTATATGTTCTTGTGTGTGCACAGCTGTGTGTGTGTGTGTGTGTGTGTGTGTGTGTGTGTGTGTGTTGTGAGAGCACATGTATGTGTATGGAGGTCAGAGGATAACAGTAAGTGCCATCCCTCAGACTCCATTCACCTTTTTTACTTTGAGAGTAAAGTTTTACTTTGCTAATCTTTCACTAGCCTGGAAATCACCATGTAGGATTGTAGTGGGTAGCCATTCCAGCTTTGATCTGGAAGTTCCAACCCCCATTGAGACTTCGGCAACTGTCATGCCTACAAGGCGGGGCCAAGGAAGGCCCCTGGAGACCCGAGAGCTGGATGGGCCAGCACTCTCTCGGTTCCTGGACCCAAGATGGTGGAGGTGGACCGAGCAGAGCTCCAGAGAACACCGCTGGACTGCGATACACCTTCCCCAGACCCCACGACCTACCTATCCCTTCATTTGTAAGTTACCCACTACATAAATCTTCCTTTTAACTACGTGGAGTGGCCTTAATAATTTCACCAATATCTGGCACCCAACGTGAGGCACGAACCCACGACCCTGAGATTAAGAGTCTCATGCTCTACTGACTGAATGAGGCCGCAGACTAATAATAATGTTGACAACTTCTTTTCATTGTTGTTCTCATTATTGTGAGACTGAAAATATTGACACCAGCTAAGGTTGTCTGTGAATAGAAGATCCTCGGACCTTGTGTCTAGAGTCATGAGGTGATCTGAGCATAATATAACAAGTATTTCTTAGTGTAAATTTCAGTTCTTTAGAAATGTCTATGTGGCTGACATTTTTCAAACACCACGCTGTAGTCCAAGTGCGTAGGGATTTCCTAAGCCTGCCATAACAAAGAACCAAAATGGGATGGTTTAAAACAGCAGCAGTTTATTGTCCTACAGGTCTAGACACCGAAAGCACAGAGCCAGGGTGTGAGCAGGCCCATGCTCTCTAACTATTCTGAGGGAGAATCCTTTATTGGTAAAATGGCGGGTGTGGGGGCGAGTGGAGGAGGGTCCCTGACCACTGTGGGTACTGGCTCACAGATGTAGACAAAGGGTCAGAAACCAAAGTCCTGATATCTCCCCAGAACCAGCACCAAGATTCTTACCATTATCTCCCCCAATCTCCCCAGCCTGACCCTGAATGCTGCATTCCTTCAGCTTCCCTAGAGAGGGTTGATCCCGGCCCACAGTGGGTCACAGTGTAGCAGGGATTTCAGAATGCCACTTATTCTTCCCTTTATCATTCACAGACCATGTTGAGCTCAGACATTTCTCCTATTCCTGGACCTTTTCTTACATCTATCAGCTTCTGAAGAGTGGGTTGGTGAGCATTCAGGCAGGACACTTTGCAGAGATTAGCCCTCTATGCATACTCCCAGCAGGAAGGGAGTAACTATGGTCCAGCCTTGCCAACCATACCATGAAACCTGTGAGATCTCCCTTGTATAAGTTGCTTGTGTTAGCTAGCACAAGGAAAACCAAGCTACACCAATACCTCAGACCCTATCACCCCTACCCTCCAGTTCCCAATGCTAAGTCATCCAACTTGTGAGGAAAAGCATGGCTTCCATGATAGCCTCTTTCCTTCCTGTACTGTCCACTAGCTGTCCTTTATCTCTAAGCTATCTTCTTACCAACTTCATCTTCTTCCATATTGTTATGTCTATGAATCCACAAATCCATATGGTAAAATTCTCCGTTTCCATGACAGCACTAGGAGGTGGAGTCTATTTGCATAGCTGTTTCCTTCCTATCACATGGGAGACCCATGACATAAGCACAAAATTTACAAGGCTCAGCAGGCCCTTCCCCGAGGTACGTGCAGTGAACAGTGCTGGTGAAGAGATTCTTCAGTGGAATCGCTGTGTGTAAGTTGTGGAGGGACTCCAGTGACAAAGGCTTTTTGAGTCATCATCCCAGTGGAAGTGGAGTTTGACTTCAACTTTCCAACCATAAGAAACACATATCTGTTCTTCACAAGCCACCCGGTTGATAGTTTATTATTATTATTATTACTACAATAGTCAAAACAAACAAAAACATGGTCTTCCAATAGAGAAGTTATCCCAAGATCCTTTGCCTCTTCACAGCAACTTTGAAAGTCGCAGCCAGGCAGCTCTGAAGATTACAATTACAGTTTTTCCATTTTTAGCTCTCTAGGGGAAGACCGATGGAGGAGGAAGGGAGAAGAAAGTCACCTCTGGCTGTCACCTCCCACAGCCCCACAGCTAGAGCTGCAGGTAAATATTAGCTCCCACTGGAGTTGGAGAATACCAAGGGCAGAGGGCGAGAGAGGGGAATGGGGATTATGAACTTCTGTTACTTAGCACCTTCCTGGCAGCGGAAAGCTGATTGAGTAAGCAAAACATGAGCTCTCAACTCCGGCATGGAAATAAGCTCAAGTAGTCTGTGAAGAAGCCTTAAGAAGACTAACTACCACCCTCGGTCCATTCCCTCTTCTTGTCTTGCCACCTCTCAGCCTTGGAGACAAGGACTTTATTCCTCTGAAGACGAGGAGACATCTGGGTAAGATGCAAAGCCACCACACAAAGGTTGGAGTTTGGATGCTGGTGGAAATATCTAAGATCACCCAAACATTAACAGAATATGTGTTCCTTTCCCTCACTCTCGTGCTGTTCACCCATAGCAAGACATGACTCTTAATCCAGAAAGTGAGGGGATTCTGTCCACATGCAAATGTGTGACCTCTGGGTCATGGGATTCTCTTACCTTATCCCACAAACCCCCAGCCTTCTGCTCACTTGCCTGTCCCCTTTACATCAACATGCTGTTCAACTCCTCAGTTTCCAGATCATCCTCACAGATCTGTGGCACTAATGTGGTCTCTCAGAAGCCCTTGGTCAGGAGTTCTTGGTGAGTCTATGCAAGTCTGATCCTTCTCCTCCAACCTCCCCATTCTTTCCCTCACCAGCCCTCCCTCCCCATTCCTGGTCTCAACGTCACTGAAAACAAATTCTCCTCTTCCTCTGGATTAGTCACTTTTCTCATTGCTCTGACCAAATAGCTGACTAAAGAAACTGAAGAAAGGAAGGTTTGAGGGCTATTTCAGAAGTAGAGATGCATTACTGCCCATCACATGTGGAGATTAAACCAGGACGACAGTGACACGTGACGTGGAAGGCCCGACCTGGAGGACAATGTTGGCTTGGCCATTGACTACAGCAATGGAAAATCATGACTTGGCTAACTCAAGGGAGTCAGAGATCTATTCCTGTTGTCCTAAGAGCTGGGTGGATGGATTTCTTGTAGTCCTTCAGAGCTTTCCCTCCCATCTAAACAGATCCGCGCCTCCACCCAATCTCAATCCCAAAGCTCTTCTCACATTGTCCTTAAGATAAAGCTGCCAAGATCTCAGTTTGTCAAGTCCGTCCAGGTCCTTTTCAATGCTCATGCTTGTCTTTGAAGATTTCCCTGAAGACTCCACTCAGTAATAGTTACTTTTCCCTTGATCCCTGATGTTGTCTCCATGAGTGATTTTCTTAGTTCTGTATTTTAAAAACAACCAAATTCAAGAACAGGCAACATAATGTAGCCAACTTTTTAATGACTTTTGGGAATAATCTTAATAATAATAATCTTAAGAAATCATTTTTTAAAAACCACACACACACACACACACACACACACACAAATAAATTTAGTCTTATAAAATAATCACTTTTTTTATTTCACAGCATGCCAAAAAAAAAATGTTGACATTGAGAGGCACAAACCCATAAATAAGCAGTTGGGGGAATCACAGACAGAGTCCTCATTTGACATTTAATCATACAGCGTTTTGCATCTGTGTTGTTTTCTTTTGTGATGTTTACTGAGCTTCCCAACTTTGCAGGTCTTCTCTTAAGGCTAGACAGTACATCCACTCAGGTCAGGCTCTCTCCTATATTTCCTTGTATGCCTCCACAGAACGTAAAGCCTTGTACACATGAAATCATTTCTGAGAAAGTTTCAGGTCAGAGTACAAAAGTACTTATGTGGCGGGGTGTGGGGGGAACTGATAGAAGCAGAGGGGTGAGGGAAATGGAGCACATTCCCACTACCCCTACTTGTTACATCCATGCTATGAACACTTGAATGATGCTGATCAAGCATATTTACCTATGATATATGTAGTCCAGTCCACAGTGCCCCAAAAGCATTAGTTCATGAGTTTCCCCAAATCCATAAATTGTCACATAGTTTCAGAGCAACTCTGTGGAAAAGGAGCATTATATTTGGAGTTGGGATGCATTCCCTGCTTTGCTATTGGAGTGTCATTTGACCTCTTATGGGACTCAGCTGTTCTTCTGCCAAATACCTTTATTTTAGATTTATTGTATGGACCTTTCTAACTCAGAGTGCTATAATCTTTTCACCATTTGTCAGTATGTGAACAGCAATAACACATTCCTGACTCCACTGCTTATCACCAGTCTCCCCTGTGACTCTAGACACTTGTGTCCACCGGTGGTCCCCATAGTTTTGAATTTCAAGTATAAGCCAAACTTCAAAAAGTTAAGAGCCTTAACCAAGATTTCCTGGAAACTCTGAGGAGTACCCTCTGTCCACCATACAATGTAGTTCCCAGTCTATACAGTATAGTTTGCCAACTACTTATGAGAAAATAAGGATCCTGGGAGCTAACCACTGTAGTCTGTGGACTTAGACCCCACTAAGACTCCAACAGAGTCAGAGTCAAAATAATAAAGTGCTAATTAATGAGTCCCAAGCTCTTTCCCCCAAACTCTGGTCTCAGCAACCTTTTGCATTGTGTGAAAACCAAGGCAAGATAAATTGAGCAACCAACACAGTAGAAAGAACATGAACTCGGGCCTCTGGCTACAGAGCCTGTAGTCCCACAGGGAAGAACTGACAGATGAGCTGTTCCGGGGTAATGCTTCTCACAGCTCCCATCTGTCAGGGACCAAGGGATCAAGAATTATTGGTGATGAAGCATGCTTTCAAAAATATGCAATTGAAATATCTTAAATTTATCCTAGTTGAGAATTCCCATGAGTCCAGAACTCACAACCATCACCCATACCAGCATCTGGGCCTTGATTGAACAGTGACAGCAATTCTAACTAGTCAGCTTCCTGCTGTCTCCAGTGTGATTCTACCATCAATCCTCACACTTCCGTGTAAGATATTAAAGGGTCACGTGTCACTTGTCACAGTACCACTATTCTCATCCAGAACCTTGAAATAGACTAATTACTTCATCCTTAGCACTTTCCCCATCCACCTCTCCATACCTCTTGCATTAAACACATGCTGGGATCCTGTCTTAGTTAGGGTTTCTATTGATATGAAGAGACACCATGACCACAGCAACTCTTACAAGGAAAACATTTCATTGAAGTGGTAGCTTACAGTTTCAGAGGTTTAACCCATTATCATCATAGCAGGGAGCATGGTGGCATGCAGACAGACATGGTGCTTTCTACATCTTGATCAGAAGGCGTTAGGAAATGGACTGTGACACTGGGTGGTATCTTGAGCATAGGAAACCTCAAAGCCTGCCCCCACAGTTACACACTTCCTCCAACAAGACTATACCTACTCCACCAAAGCCACACCTACTAATAGTGCCACTCACTATGAGCTTATGGGGGCCATTTACATTCAAACCACCACATTCCACTCCCTGGCTCCCATAAGCTTTAAAAATATCATAATGCAAAATGCATCTAGTCTAACTTCAAAAGTCCCCATAGTCTATCACAGTCTCAACAACGTTTAAAAGTCCAAAGTTCAAAGTCTCTTCTGAGAATCATGGAATCTCTTAACTGTAATCCCCTATAAAATCAAAATAAAAAAACAGATCACAAACTTCAAACATATAATGGCACAGGATATACATTACCATTCCAAAATGTAGGGAAGGGAACATACCAAGGAAATACTGGACCAAAGCAAGGCTGAAAACCAGCTGGGCAAACTCCAAACTCTGCATCTCCATGTCTGATGTCAAAGCGCTCTTCAGATCTCCAACTCCATTCAACTTTGTTGACTGCCACACACTTCTTTCTCTTGGGCTGGTTCCACTCCCTGTTAGCAGCTCTCCTTGGCAGGTATCCCAGGACTCTGACATTTCTAACATCTTGGGTTCTCCAAGGCAGTTCAGGTTTCAACTTCATAGCTTCACAAAATGGCCTCTCTAGGACTCTATTCAGGACATACCTGACACATGCCTGCCCTCAGCAGCTTTCCTTGGTCTTGGGGGCAAATTCCATAGCCCTTTTCTTCTATCTATAACTCCAGAACCAAACGGCTGAAGCTGCCATGTTCTGCTGTTAACTGGGGCTGGAACATGTCCACCTTGTTCAATTACATCTTCACCAGCTTTCTCTCCTTCACTGCCTAAGCTTGGCTGTCCTGGAACTGGATCTCTAGACCAGGCTGACCTCAAACTCAGAGATCCACCAGCCTCTGCCTCTGCAGTGCTGGAATGAAAGGTATGCACTACCACATTTGGATCTAAACTTTTTTTAGTTCCTTTTCACAAGTTGAAAACTTAGCTAGGTGAGATCTTGCTCTGAGGTCACCACTCCCTTTATTCCATTTCTTAATCTGTTTATCTTCTTCAACACAGGACTTAGCTCTATTCCACTTCCTGGTGCTCTTTTTCTCCTCAAAATTTACATCTTGTAATTTACTCTGCTCAGTTTGCTCCTTTTCATTATAAATCTTCATTAGAGTTACTACTAATAACCACATGACAGAGTCTATACTAGGCTGTTTTTACATTTCCTCTTCCAACAGAATTAATCCAAAACTCTTCACTTTAGCCTCAAGCAGACTCTTTGGACAAGGACAAAAAGCAGCCATTTTCTTCACCAAAACATCACAAGAATAATCTCAGGGCAACATAATAAAATTCTTCTACTCTGAAACCTCTTGAAGTAGCCCCTAGAGTTCATCATATCACACTCAGCACCACAGTCTTCCATGTTCCTACTAGTATGGCCCATTAAGTATCCTTAAAGCATTCCACGGCTTTCCTAACCTAGTGTACCAAAGACCAAATTCCTCCAAACAAAAACATGATCAGGCCTATCATAGCAATCCCCCACTCCTGGTACCAACTTCTGTCTTAGTTAGGGTTTCTATTGCTGTGAAAAAATACCATAACCACAGCAATTCTTATAAAGGAAAACATTTAATTGGGGTGGCTCGCTTATAGTTCAGAGGTTCAGTCCATTACCATCATGGTAGGGAGCATGGCAATGTGCAGGCAGACATGGTACTAGCTTAATCAGAGGCAACAGGAAGTGTCTATCACACTAAGCAAAGCTTGAGCAAAAGAAAACCCTCAAAGCCCACCCCACAGTGACACATTTCCTCCAACAAGATCACACCTTCTTCAACAAGGCCACACCTCCTAATAGTGCCAGTCTCTTTGGAATTATGGGGGCCAGTTGCATTCAAACTACCATAGACCCCAAAGAAATCTTTGAGGAAAGGGACTATTTCTTAAATTCTTTGCATCCTTTACAGAATCTAGAATTAAACTTTGTACTGAAACTCTAGGTACTCGATAAATATTTGGAAAAAAAGAAAAGAAAAGAAAATGGCTTAGGCCCATGCTACACACACTGTGAAGTTGTCACAAACTTCTAGGCAGTTCTCAGAAATGGAAACCACAAAAGTAGTAAGCCTTAATTTCACTATATAATTAGGAATTAAAATGATTTATTTTGCCTAAGGGTCCTTTCTCTTTATGCCCTAACTTATATTTGCTAGTACATCAAAGCAAACTACAGCCTTTTAGAAATAATGTAATGGAAAAAGGATTGCCTTAATGAAGGTACAATTTCTGAGGACAAGGGCATTATCATCCAAATGCTTGAAATACACGGGTTTCAGGAAAATAGTGCCACAAAGTGTCCAACATAAGTCCATCAACAACTGAAGACACTAAAACTGTCCTCTGAATGGTCACAGGAGCAGCAACAATGGGTATCTGGGAAAGAATCCAAGCTGGTAAATTTTTATATCCACTCTTACAGTATCAGGAGTGCCAGGAATGCAGCAGGCAGGGCTGGGGACAGAGATGAGATCAAGGAGACACTCCAAGAAGAAGGACCATAGGACACATGACAGCATCGGAATGGGGAAAGAAGAGATGTCTAGATAGACCTGAACATGGTTTAGTAGACAAATGCAAACCTAGCTCAGAAGACAGCTGGGGACAGGCCTCCTAGAGACAGGATAGTTTGCATACTGAGAACTGCTTCCTGGAGGAAAGCAGTCCAGTTCCTGGGAACTGAGGCACTGCCACCTGGAGATCCCTGGATGCCTCCTATTCCTCTCCATCACCCACAACCCCAAAGCATCCCTGAAAGGCCCAGGGAACACAGTCTGCAAAACATTGATGAAGTGTGGAAGAGCCATATTTAAAGGCTGGCTCCATAATTATTATTTAATTTTTAGTATATCTCAATCATCAGTTCCTTATCTCTTCAATATGCTCTAAAGTGCATGCTAAATGATTGATATGAGGTCATATGTATCACAGGGCTTTGTAAACTGCAAATTACTATATACAAACTGTAAACTACCATACACAAACACTTACTTCTATTAAAAACCTGCCTACTTATCCAAGAGCCTAGGCTTTGAAAGGGAAACTCAAAAGTCACTTAATTATATTCTCATCTAAGGAGCAATATTTTCTGTGGAGAATCCTGATGAAGGCAGATAGGTTTACTAAGCCCTCGACTGGCCATAACCACCAGGCCTGGAGAATGTGTTTCTTCTATGAGGGCCCCAGGCTGAAATGGGGAAGATGTGGCCCCTTTGCTGTATTTACTAATCCTTACTCAATCTTCTTGGAAATCGCGGGCCTTTCTAAGAAACAGGATTTACCTGCCTGCCCCCATTAGGTTACAAGTTCCTGAAAGACACTAGCATGTCACACTTCTTCAGTGCTGTCCTTAGTTCTGGGGGTTGATCTTGTTGTCTCATGCCCTACTTAAAATGGTTCCTTGTCTCACTTGCTGTAAAGTCTGGACCTTTTCATCTTACCCTATGTATTCTTTCCAGCAACTCTGTTCTACTCCAAGGTTTTCACCTTTAGGCTCACGGCTCTTGAGTAGAGTACTGCTGGCCATGGCTTCTATTTCTCCAGGGCTGTTGACTTTTTACAACCAGATACTTGCACGACACTTCACTGTCCTCAAGGGGAGATGCTAACACTTTGAATTGGCATGGCAAGAATATTAACCAAGTGAAATTGGAGACCTCCTTCTGTACACACATTAATTGTTTGGTTTCTAGATCTCAGGAGGTCCTTGGAGCAAGCTGGGGCATGTAGGTTCAGTGGATAAGAACATGAATGAGGGCTGCTCTGTTCAAAGGTTGCTTATGATCATGACCCAAGCCCTATATGTGATACCAACTATAACAGCCTTCTGTATCTTATACACCCTTCAAATTCAGCACAATTATACTGCACCCAACCTGCAACACCTGTACTATCATTACATCCCTGTAGCAATGAATGGTTTTACTACAACCTACCTAGCTGAACTGTCATTACATCCCTGTAGCAATGAATGGTTTTACTACAACCTGCCCAGCTGCCCAAATCAGGAATTTGGGTATTCTTGTTGTCATCTTTTTTCCCCTCAATTCCATCACTTCCCACATCTTGTCCTAGGTAATCCCTATACATTTCAAATTCATTTTTTTTCTCCCAGTCCCTAAGTCACTTCCTATGACTGCTGCAGTGGGTCCCTCCCCAACTCTGATGCTGTCTCCCCGAAGACACTCTCTGTAACTCAGCTAACACAGACTTCTCTAAAGTCAAATTAAATCATATAGCTAGTCTACAAGTATTTAGTAGCTCTGCAAATCCTGGAAGTGAAAACACCGGCTTCTTCACTAAGTCTATGTATCATTATCCAGTGTTTTTAGTTCCTGCAAATCTAATCCCTCTCCCTCCCCACTTCATAATATTACTTCTCTCCAGTTGGGACCCAGAATCTGCTTCGAGTTCTCTCACTTGCTGAAATCTGTCTGGCCTGTGGGTATTTGCCCAGGCTTTCTAGTCTGTCGAGAGCTACAGTTCTTCTTCACTTCTTGAAACCCCTACACACACACACACACACACACACACACACACACACACACACACACACTCCTTCCCCATAGATCTCCAGTTTGTGAACATGCTAATTTCATAAGGACGGCTTTCCTGGCCATCCACTGCAAAGACTGTGCTGAGCTTCCTGTCCTGTACCCTTGTAACACCCTACACCCTCCTGCTGCTTAGATCCATGGTAACACTATGCTGCATTAGCCTTTTGTTGAGGCTCATCATCTTTTGTCTTGGAATACCAAAGTAGATTTTTAATCAACGTTTCCTGAAATGAAATAAAGGCACGTGGAGGCCAGTACCACCACAAAGGTGATTTGTGCAGAGGAATTGGTTATGCAATAGGAAAAGGTCCCAGGTCCCTTCTGGGCCTCCATCCTCCTAAATATAAACAAAAGAAGCCAACACCACTTCAAACAACACTTCTGACTCGCAGTGCAGAACCCAAGGGTGATAAGACATTGGAATAGACACTATAAAGCCTCGGCAGCCAGAGCCCAAATGCAAGTTAGCTGCCTGTAATCCTGGTACATCAGGGTCAACTTAATCAATGTGCAAAGGCAAATTTATGGTGTGCTGTCAGGCTGTCAGAGCAATACCAAAATTGGAATGAAAAATCAAGAACATCAAAGCAGGACAGAAGCTGATCACATTATTTAAAAATGTATGCATGATCCCACATATATGTATATATAAAACCGAAATAACAGGCTCCTCCATGAGTTGTTACTGTGACAGGCTTCTTCGGGAGGGAACTGAATGTCTCTCAACATTTTTCTAATTGAGGCACAAACCAAGCATCTCTGGCATAGAAATGTCAGCTGCCAAATAAAGTGCCGCAGCCCGGGTAGGATACTCAGATCCAACTAGCCACATCACCAAAAAATCAGCAAAAACACTAGAGGGGCGGCTTCCAGACGTGGTCCTGCTGGTAGCCACACTAAGCCAGTACTGCATTCTGCTCCACCTTCTCTCCTTTTATCCCCACAGCTCCCAGAAGCTTCTCTTTCGCAGATTCCCTCCAGCTCTGACCCAGCTGTCTCAGCGGTTCCAGTCTACTGTGACAGTAGGAGCTGCTACCCCAGAACAACCTCCCCCTCAGAGTCCCGAGCAGCTGAGCTGGGAACAGGGGAGGGGCAGGGGCAATTTTTCTACTGTTGTACTTCCACCTGGGATACCCAGTAGGACTAACGATTTGTTTGGATCTTGAATGTCTCCCAAAGGCCTGTGTGTTAAAGGTTTGAACCCCAACTTAGTGTTCTTGGAGGTGACGGAACCTTTAAGGGTTGAGGCTCAATTGGAAGAAGTTAGATCTCTAGGAATAAGACCTTGAAGATGATTGTGGGAGCCAGACCCCTGCTAGGTCTCTCTCTCTTTTGCTTCTCTGCCACAAAGTGAGAAGGTTTTCTATCACATGTTCCTGCTAAGATGTGCTGACTTGTCACAGGTCCAGGACAAGTGATGTCCCGCAAATCATAAGCCCAAATAAACCTCCTCTCTGTGTAAGTTTCCGTCCTTGGGAAATTAGCTGCAATAAGAGGAAGCTCACTGATACCCATGATGCAGCTGGTTCTTCTTCAGCAACCCTTAGGCAACTGAGAGCTCAGCCCAGCCTGTAGCCCTGGCGGTTTCTTTACTTTCTCAATTGTCTTTCTTGTTCCTTCTGGTCCTGCCACGGTAGAAAGGGGATAGGGAATTTGAAATCCATCTCAGGCTCAGCCCTCCAGCAGAGAAGCAAACCTAGAAGACATGCCTATCTTCAAAGAAGCCTTTAATGCTGGGTCGCTTTTTTTTCTTTCTTCCTTTTTTTTTTAACTTAAGAATTTTTTTTATTCATTTCACATACCAACCACAGATCTCCCTCTCATTCCTCCTCCTGCTCCCTCCAGTCTTCTCCTGCCTCCCTCCTGTCCACCACCCCACCTCCCCTCCTCCGAAAGGGTAAGGGCTTACATGTGGAGTCAGCAAAGCCTGGTACATTCAATTGAGGCAGGACCAAGCCCCTCCCCCCTGCATAGGAAACAAGGAGGACCCTAAGAGGGACACATGGATCACCTTGGGAAGGGGAAATAGATGAGATCTCCATGAATAAACTGGGGGTGGGGGGCAATAGAAGGGAGGGGCTTGGGGGGGGATAAGAACATGAGGGAACAGGATGGTCGAGCTGGGGGAGGGACGGAGTGGGAGAGCAATGAAAGAGATATCTTGAAAGAGGGAGACATTATGGGGTTAGGGAGAATGCTGGGTCTCTGAAATGAGATGTTATAGGAAGAAAGCACAAGGCAGTGGAAAGAGAGACACCAACCTTCCCTTCTGGTCCCAAACCCTGGCACAGTCACTGCCTAGCCTTCTGAAGCTGAAACAAGTTATCCTTCCTCTAAACTTCAGGTAACTCATCAACAAATGAGTAGTTTATTTGGGAGTTAGAATGAGATGATGGGCATGCAGGGTTAGCATGAGACTGGGCACACTGTGTTCAACAAACATTAGGTCCTTCTTTCCCCTAGTAACCACTACTCTCAAACGTATTGTGGGTTTTCTGAAAAAGACTAAACATAACAGACTTAATAGGTTCAGCCAAAGATGTGCTATATCCAAATGCCCAAATTAGGAGTTTAAGGCTGTGGGTAGAATGAAAGCCAATACTTGTATAATATGAAAAGAAGAGGCTGTTCTAGATAACTGTGGTTCTGGTTATCTTATTATATAACCTAGATACATGAGCTCCGAAAATCAGATTGACATGAGAAAGGCTCAAGCCACCGTAGCTGGCTTTGACGATGCCTCCCAGGTATGAGGTAGCAACTAGAAACAGGACACGACCCTTAACCAAGCAAGAAAACAGAGACTACATCCCACAACCACAGAGAAAGGAATTCTGCCAACATCCAGAATGAGCAGGAAAGAGGCTCAGCTTCCAGACAGGGAGCAGTCTTCTAATGTTTTGCTTTTAGTCCAATGAGACCTAGACCAGACTTCAGCTAGAAGTCTGTGGGACAATAAATTTGTGATGTTTGAAACCACTAAATACTTCATCATTTGCAGTAGTAGTAATACTAAAACATACATGCCGTCCCATTTAAAATATGGGTTTAACATTTAAGCCCAGTTCTATTTTGATAAGGCAAAATATCCCTAAATGAATTGATACATGGGCTTTATGTCTTGGTTTCACTCAGTTAACCCCTCCTAAGAGAAACCTAGATATTCTCACTATTTGATCCCTGAGTCCAGTACAGGCACCTTCTCTTTCTAGGAGCAAGTGGACAAATGAAGTGTGATGCTTGGGAAGAATTTGAGAACCTTGGTAGTGTAGCCTCATCACATCACTCCTCATTGTTCAAAAAGTTATAGAGAGATTGTTCTGGGATTCAGAAAAGGCCCAACAGGTGACATTCCAAAGAAGAAGCCTTCTGAGAATAGTATGATTTGGAGGTGGAGGGAGGGGGATTGCTATCAACATGGGTATCTGGTAATAAAATAATGATCCTATAGGTGCCACAGCCCCACAGCCACCAGAAGAACTTCTCAAGTGACACAGGATGCATCCCACAACATCTCCCATCATAGCAGAATCTTCCCTGAAACCATCTACAAGAGAATGACCGAGATGCAGCTAAGAGGATTTGGACAAAGAGAAATCTTTAGGTTTCAGTCCTGAGTATTTCTAGATTTAGAGAGCCCAAGCCAGGAAGCTGTACACATTAATTCAGCATGACGAGTGATCATCTTAAATGCCTCTGAATCTTTATATAGTGCATTAGCCATCTCAACGCCAGGAACTAGGAGCTGATGGCAGTAACTCTAAGTGACATACGCTGATGGGAGCCCACAGTTCCCATAATGAAACAGCGATCTGCTGTATTAATTAGATCGTCTATAATAGCATTATCCATTAGGCCACTGGATTTTGACGTGCTTAGAATGCTACACTTGGCACCAAGCAAGCCTAGGCCTGTTGGCTGAGAGTTGTTTCAACCTCTATTACAGACAGAGGCAAAATCTAGGCAGCATCGTCTGGACTGGATGGTGCCTCTATGGTGTCTTCATAGATCAATGACCATGGCCCCTGACACATACTCTTCTGTCCTGGAAGTGCCCCCTAAGAACACCATAGTTGAGTATAGAAAATAAGATTGCCTCAAACGTCTGAGGCCAGCCCCAGTGTTGAGCAGATTGTATGCCAGCCAAGAAAAATAGTGCTATTTTACCTTAAGCTATTCGGTGGGCTCCAAGATGACTTAATGGCAGTCACCTACAGAAAGAAGAGTGTGATTCCTCTTGATGTTCTCCTTCATTCCTTGAATGTCAGAGTGCACAGTATGGTGGGCTGTAAGAACAATCTCCTCCCAAAAGATGGATTACCAAGGACTCTTTTTGAATGGTAGAAATCCTGGAGCCATATGCAAAGATGCTCTTCCTACAGGGATGACTCCCCTTTGGAGACCTGTGTCACCCTTAGTGTGTGACCATTAATTTAACAAGTGTTGGTTGGTCAGGACCAGATTTGCCAAATGCCACTTTTAAAAACGCTACATTTTTAGCTTGAATGTGGAACGTTCTCTAATTCCTGCCTGTGTGTTTTACTGATTCCTTTGGTTCCTGGAGACAGGGCCACTGCCGCATTGTCTCCGCTCTACTCCAAGCTCCCGATGTAGTGTCAAATGCGTGGCAGGTGTGCCAAGAGGTGGACCACCACTCCTAAGAGACATGAGCCCGTCTTCAGACTTACCACTCATTCTTCACCCTCCCCAACTCTGAAGCCACAAGCCAGGGAAATGGCTTGAACATTTAGGCTTCCTGGAGTGTCCAGAGTTTCCTTGTCTTTGATTGAATTCTTGATAACACAGAAGAGGCACTGGGGAACAGACTGAAGTGGAAAGCACAGGAAGGAACAAAACTTGAGTGGGAAGACTATGCATTGCATTGTGTTTTGTCCTGTTCCGTTTTTCATTTACAAAAGAAAAAGCCATACACTTTTTTAAATATTCTTTAAGTTACTTGGAACATACAAAAGGTTAGTTAGTACCTAGAAACAAAGGATGAATAAGCTAATTTTCCCGTTCTTAAGGAATTCAAAGCAGGAAGAGGAAGACATGAAAACAGGTAGGAGAGGTGATCCGGAGAGCAGTCTGGGACATGCCTTGGTGCCTCCCCTTGCCCCCCAATCTTATTTTATTTTGTTTAAGAATTCACCTAGAAGTAGTACTGGAAAACAAGAATGCTACGAGAGATGCAAGAAATTGCTAAGAAACTGAAATCTTGTGGGCATTGCTGTCAGAGAGAAGACAAAGGAAACACAGCTAGAATCATGGAGATGCGGTTCCCCACAGCGGAACCAATTGCTGAAGGCTAGAGGTAGAGTCAGTGTTGCAGGAAGCACTCGTCACAGTGGCGAAGTGGGACAGTGCTTCAGGAGTTCGGGAGCTAGCTGACAGCTCCTCTCTCCCCCACTGATGCCAGGCTGTATCGACAGATGACCAAGCCAGAGCAGGTCGGACATCTGCCTGAGCCGGTCGGACATCCGCCTGAGCCAGCTAAGGAAGGCAGCATCCATAAGGATAGCAAAGAAGCTCTACATTCAAATAATAAGTTATATGCCCTAAATTATATGTCCTTTTTTAAACTCTCGTCTCAAACCTGTTCCTCTTCAAGAACTCTCCATCTCATTCTGCCCTGGGGCTAGAACTGAATATTTAGGAATCATTGCTTCTAGACGCGACCAAGTCCTACAATTCGTTTAGCATCCTCTCTTTCTCCCTGCTGGCCATCCCTATAGCCATAGCCCTTGCCTCTAATTCTCTTCTCCATTGCCTCCCGCATGACTTATCGCACAGTCCTCCTCAGCTTTAGAGGACCCCTGATCTGTCGAGTGAACACTGATGGCCATCAGGGACATGTTAGAATATATGCAGCTGCTCATTGGATTGGCATCAAAGGAAGTCAGTTCAAATAACTGCGGGATTTTGTTTGGCTGATGTGCATTCTAGCTTAGATTGAGAAATGAGTCATTTAGAACTGTGAAGGAGGTACCAAGGGGCCACAAGAGAAGAGGGAGAAAAAAAAATTGATGAACCAATCAGAAATAAGCATGAGGGGGGAAAAAAACTAAGATGTTTAAAAGGACTTCCAGGAAGTTTTTCCAATTGATATACAATGGAAAACATCTTCTTAAATCTGGCCCCAGAAAACCTTCAGCAAAACTTCCATTTCTCATCCTTGTGCTATTAACTTAGATTATTTTGAGGACGTATCCAAGGTGGATGCAGAATGAGAGGTATGACATCAAAACTGAATATAGAACCAAATTATGATGTGATGAGAAGAAAATGAGTTCTGGAGTTTGGAGGGGGGCGGTCTGCAATCAAGTCTTGCCTTTCCGCTTACACTGGAGTGACTTCCCATCAACAGCTGTCTGGGAGCAGGGAGCAGAATCCCTGTCCTGCAGCTGCAAAGCATCCCATTCTCAGAACTGTGTGTCTTCCTCAGTCTGATGCAGGACAATGAGACAATGGTCCTGCCTACCACAAACCATTCATCTCTTCTATCTGCAAAACCCCTGTATTTTTCTCTAGCATCTCATTTTTTTAAAAAGTATTAGAACTCAAAATATGTTCAATACAGCTTCCCAGTCACCTCCAATACTTAGAGAACAAGTGAACCCATTTTCTGCTCTACCTCAGATCTCTGATGGGAATCTAGGGAAGAGACAGAAACAAGGTGTGTGCTCAAGATCAATCCAGGAAAACTAAACAGCACAGCTACTCGGGACTTTGGTCAGTTGCTGTATAATCGCATCCAGTCCCTTCCATACTTTCCGGCATATGAAATTTTACAGAGTGCCTTTGTGTGTTTAATATATTAATTCTAGGAGGGAGGGAGGGAGGGAGGGAGGGGAGAGAGAGAGAGAGAGAGAGAGAGAGAGAGAGAGAGAGAGAGAGAG
>CABHPQ010170860.1:18294-39855 GCA_902168405.1 Peromyscus aztecus
AGAGAGAGAGAGAGAGAGAGAGAGAGAGAGAGAGAGAGAGAGAGAGAACAGACTTTCCACATTTTGCAGAGGAGGGAACTGTTTCAGGAAGCACAGTGACTGTGTAAAAACAGTTGGCAAAGCCAGAGCCCGGCTTGGGCTGGGGCCTACTGTGCTTCCTGTTATGCTATGAGGCCCCTGTTGGCTTAGCTGGCCTATCTCAGTTTGTGCCTCTCTCTTACCAGTTTCATAAGCATTCTGCTCTGCTCCTCCTATGCCAAGGGAAAGATGGAAAGTCACAAGGAACTAGAGAAGCCAAGGTGACCAGAGTGCTTGTGGTCACAGGACTGTTTTGTAGAAACAGACCCCACTGAGAGAGCTGCCCACAGATGGGACAGTTAGAACAGCCCAGGGCACTGAAACACTTATCTGTCTCATAAGATGGATTATCACCAGGGAGCTCCCACTAGCCCAAAATGTCACCACCTTCTGGGACATAAAGGAAAGGGCAGGGATAGGACATAAAAGGGCTAGTCATTGAGGGCTTTTGTATTTATCCGAACACTAGGAACCAGGACATGATCTTGATCTGTCTGGGGTCTCACAGAACCAGAGAACTATCCGGCCAGGAGAAGCCTCACGGGTCCTGATGCTGAGGGTCAGTCTGTGCTGGCTCCCGGCAATGGGAATGAGGAGGTAAGCCTGGAAAACTATTTTGTAGGAGTTGGAACGAGGAGGCTCAAGTACAAACGGACCACAGAGATGACAGACAGACAGACAGGTACCCTTTCTACCCATGCCCAGCTCTCCCCTCTTCAAGCCCTGATAGCATGGGCAGAGAACTGCCATTGCTTGTAATCAACGGCATTGCATGTTAGAGCCCAAAGCTCATGTGGGCTCCTAAACGTTCTGGTTGCATCAACACAGTCTGTGATGAGAAGATAGGAAACTTCCATCACTGGGAGATAGAGGAGATGAATTAGGCTTCCCCCAACTCTCAGCTCCCTCCTCACTTACGTCACCCTCTTCCAGACTGCTTCACATCTGAAAACCAGAGCTCTCCTCCTGCCTGCCTGCGACTCCCTCTGGCCCCTTTCCTACTGTACAGTGTGGAATCAGGCAAAAACCACAAAGGAGTTTGCCTCCAGCTCAAACTTCGCCACTGCCTATCGATTCTAGCTCCTGTGCCAGCCTAGCAGGGGAGGAAGAGAGAGCAGAGGCCACACTCGATTGGCTCTACGGGCCTCTATGATGGTTCTCTACTTCCAGGAGGATGTCTCTTCAGTCTGAGAACCAGAGTCCATGGTGATTGGGTGTCTATATTAACCAGACACCACAAAGAGCAAACCTGGCATTTCCAATTTAGAAAGGGAGGAAGAGAATATAGACCAATGTTACTATACTCTTAAAACTAGCAGCCATCCAGCTGCATTTCCTTGGCATCAAAAGACACGTGTTAAATGCGGTGGCTAATCAACTTAGCCAATTAAAATTAATGGTGACAAACAGAGACCCTCCCTGCCCACTAGTGGGACAGACTTAATGTATCCTCCACGGAACAGGAAGCCGGCTTTTCTAGATGCTAAGAACTGGGTGCGTCATTAGCACAGCCACCAACAGAGCATCTTGTCACCCCAGTCATCCAATAAGTTACTTCATCTTTTCAGCCACCACCACCGCCACCACCCCCTTTTGCTTCTGACTACCCCTGGGTGTGAAATCAGACCAATTACTCCTACAAATCTGGGGGAGTTTCAGCTTCTTTTTGTTCTGTGGCTGATTGGCAGCTTCTTTGACACACATACAACTTCTAGTCCACCTCCCCTGGCCCACCCCTGCCCAGAATCATTGTGCTATGCAGCATATCTGTGTGTTTGAAATTTTGATGTGAATTACAATTAATTTCCTTTGAAGAATGTCAGACCCCCCCTGGGGCAATCAATGAGAAGGGTTGGGAATCATGAAATGTTTCACTTCTGTGGATGGGAAACTTTTCAGTCTTGGCTCCTTCTTCTCCTTCTATAGAAGTACATGGCAATTGCCTCTTTCCCCCCGCACACTCACACAACCTAAAAAATTAGGTAGCCCAATGCTGGAGACCATTTTCCAAAGAAAACATCTACCTGCTCACAGGTGCTGCATGAGATTGTGGTCGCCAAACCATGCTGAGATGATTAGTGTGAAAGTATTTTTGAAAGGTATAAAGCATTCTATAAATGTAAGGCCTTATTATTTCCTATTATTTCTATTATTACATAATGGATTGTACTTGGTGTACCACACTCTATTTACAGCTCAATCTAGAGTTTTCTGACCATCTCACTGGAATGTCTCCCTAGGCTCCTGTCCTTTAGCACTTAGTAGGCATTCAGTACATATTTTTAAGAATGGATTCACTTGGACAGAGCTCACAAAAGTACTTCCGAAACAGAAAAGATGTAGCTCTCTGTGGGGATAGATTCAGTCATTATTGTTTATGTGTTTATACCGTGGCCAGGCAACACGTTATTCTCTCGATGAAAAGTATTGTATCACTTTAGACAAGATATGATATTTGTAAGGGCGGATACCTTAGATAAACCTCAAAGCCAGAGAAGGCACATATTCTAGAAGGCTGTCAAGAAAGGGACACAACTAAAGGTAATAACCACTGAGAGCTGTCGAGCAATCACTGTTTCAGATGCTGGGGACACAGGAGTGGAGAGCTGTAGACTCTCTCCTGGGGACATCACCAACTGGTTGGTTGTATACAGCAATTTCATGTCCTCTACAGCTTGGATCCATTCAGAGAGCTCACCTCTAAGTGACAAAGACAAAGACATGGCCTCCTTCAGATAGTGAAAAACTAGGGGTTTAAAGGCAATTCTAGAAAACAAACAAACAAGAAACACCCCCTGGATCTCAGAAATATAAATTTGGCCCTCTGAAAATTATGGAGAAATATTTCAAGTCTTAAATTTGTCCTTGACATTTTATGCGCCATTATTCAGTGTCTCTGAAATGACACCAGAGGTTAGGGTAGAGTGTCACCCTCTGCATCCCCGGTCTCCACTTTCAAATCCCTGCCCCTAGCGTGGGTACCTCTTCTCTGACATATTTAACATGCAACCTTCAATATTCATACATCCATTAGAACTAGGAAATGCTCAATGGCTTTGTTTTTAACTTAATAGAGTCACAGTATATTATAAATGTCGGTTTTTGTTCACCCAACACCTTGGGAAAGTGTAACCATGTATCTATAAGTATGTGTCGGCTTCTCCTCACAAATCCCATAGTTGTTTCCAGCATGTTACATTTATTCCCTTTGTAATTGGGTACCTAAGTTTCCTCTGACTTCCTGTTCTGACAAGCAATACTATAGTGAAATCTTTGCACATGTCTTTTCAGACTTATGTAAAGAGTTCTCTAAAATCTATACGCCAGAGAATAGTACTGTTGGATCACAAGTCACACAGAGATTTCATTTCATTGATTCTTTTAGACTTACTACAATAATGGGCACGCTAAGGTTCATGAAAGTTTCCATCTCCCTCCTCCGTGCCAATGGTGATACTGTCCTCATTTCTAAACATTGTTGTACTGGTGTGTATAAAGTTTTTATTTTCCATTTCCATTTGCATTTCTCTAAGAATTTATGGCTTAAATTGGCTGGCAGCCTTTAATCTGAACTCTACCACACCCCATCAAAATACTCACGAAAATAAAGACAAAAAAGCAAAGGTGAACAAGATTTTTTTTAAATCAGAATAAGATGGCACAGAACAAGTTACTAGCCTAAAAGAATTTTCACAAAGGCACCATCTTTTATCCACAATTTCAGTTCTGTAATACAAGGACCCAGGGGTTACACCCTCCAGAAAACCAGGAAGCCAGCCTTCTCTGGCGTGGGCCCAATCTGTGAAATGGACACGATACTATTGCCTCTTCCTGCCTTCAGTGCTTCTGGTTCTAAAGCTATTATGAGTCCAAAACTCCTAAGAAGACAAGATCAGAAGTGGGGGTGATGGAGAGAACTGGCCATTCATGCTGTGTTCACAGACTTATACAATCAGCCCTCCAGACCCTCATGTTTCATAGCTGCAGATCCAACCAGCATCCAGTGGAAAATGACTTAGAAAAAGGTTTGCATCTGTACCGAATATGAAAGGGCTTTCTTCTTGTCATTGTCTTCTGAATACACAGCATATATTTATTTACATACTTACATTGCAGTAGGTATAAATATTCTAGAGATAGTCTGAAGTATATGAGAACATAGGCTTAGTTGATATGCGAACATCCCATCTTAGAAAAGAAACAAGGGCTGGAGAGACGGCTCAGTAGCAGAGCACTTACCAGGAAATCATGAGGACTGGGAGTTCAGATCCCAGAACCCATGTCAATTCTGGGTGGGAATGGTGGCCCACATGTAATTCAGCACTCAGAAAGCAGAAACAGGGGGTCCCCAAAGCAAATTATCTACATGAGCCATATTGGGTCAGCTCTGAATTCAATGGACACACTCTGTCTCAAATAATAGTGAGAGAAACTGAAGAAACTCCTGATATCAACCTTGGGCCTCTGTAAACATGTAAACCTATATACACATGTGCTCACATACATGTGAACATGCATACATATACATACACCACACACACACACACACACACACACAGAGAGAGAGAGAGAGAGAGAGAGAGAGAGAGAGAGAGAGAGAGAGAACAAAAAAGGAAACTGATTACTCACAAACTTTAGTACTTAAAAAAGATTTTAGAACAAACACCCCACAGACACCGAGGGATAAATGTACTACGAAATGTGGAATGTAGAATTGAAGACTGAATCGGTCCTGACAGTAGCAACCTGGAGAGTGTAGCTGTGGCTGCCACCACACACCCTCCTTAGTCCTCATTATAAACTGGTATTGGAGCCATAAAGATGGTGGTGCTAATTGTGGAGAATGGAAGACCTGAACGGAAAGAAGACTGGAGAGTGCTTGAGTCAACAGTTCCTCTTTGGATGCTGAAGATGCCCCTTAGACACTTGAGTTAGGATATCAAGGAAGCCATCAGATCTAAGCCCCAGGAGCTTGTAGCAGGAATGACAGCCAGATCTGTATGGGGGAATCATGTGCATGTGGATTTGTGCAACCCCCCCCCCAAAAAAAACACATGAACAAGAACCTAAGGAGAAACATAGAGAAGAAAGGAGGGCTGGAACCCAGTCCCGATACATACATTAGAAGTACTGTGTGTAAGGAAGAACCGTAATGAAACTAAAGGTGAAGAACAATGGAATAAAACACCTAGACCCATAAATGCTCACAAAAGCCAAGAGAGGCTTCAACAGTAGGAGAGGTTTTGACTATGTCACAGACTCTAGGAAGCCAAGACAAAGATGCAGAAGGGACCCTGAGGCCAGGAACACAGTTATCCTAATATCTTCCCAAGTGGCGTCAGACAGGAACCTTCATAGTGAATGAAGAGGTGCCCATGTGGAGTGCACACTAACCCTCTTCAAGTTTACCAGAAGAGAAAACAGGGAGGAAGAGCAGAGGCGGAGAGGGGCATGAGGTCAAGGAGAGACATTTTGGTTTCTGAATGTGAGGTTCTAGAGCACGTTGTGTGATATTAGTGGAAGCAACCTGCCAGAAAGAAACCAAGCAAGAAGGAGAAAGGAGATCTGAAAAGTAGTAGTTGATTTCTTTTGGCGAATATGAAAACGCAGCAGTTGCCCCCATCCATCAGCTGGTAGCAAGAATGGCCCCCCGCAGTGAGAGGAGGTCACCCGGGTGTGTGGGCATCAGAATAACTAGCCGGGTGCTGTGAAGAGCACTCAGAGAGGTCACCACAGTAACACTGGAAACGCAATTAGTGCAACCTACCGGGGGTTCCTGTTTTAACAGGCAACAGATGTGAGGGAGTTTTACCATCATCTTTCACGTTAGTTAACAAATAATCATTACCTGTATTTACGACCTATAAATTGATACTCTGATATACGTTTACATTGCCGAATAATGAAATCAAACGGATTAACACGTTCATCACTTCATTGTTCTGTGGTGCCGATGCTTCTGATCTACACTGCACAACTTTGAAGTACACACTGTGCTTGTTAACTACAGTTACAGTTCCAAACAATAGCTCTCTAAAATGGATGCTGTCCATCCGAACCTGTGTACCCTCTGAGCAAAATCTCTCACGTCCCCTCTGTCCCCCCAATTTGCTGTCGCTACCGTTCTATTCTCGATTTCTGTAACTTTGTGTTAGACTCCACATACAAATGAGACCATGGGGTATTTGCTCTTCTCTGTCTTGTTTATTTTGCTTAGCATAATGTCTTCAAGGGTTTTCCGTGGCATCACAAATAACAGAATTACCTTCTTTTGAAGGCTAAGTGGTAATCTATTCCTTTGAATGTATGCATGGGGTTTTGCTTAGCCATCCATCCTTGGGCGGACGCTTAGCGTGGCTCCATATCTTGGCTATCATCAACAGTGCTGGGATGAATGTGGCACTGTAGATGTTTCTTCAATGCACAGATTTAATTTCCTTTGGCTATATACCAGAAGTGAGATGCTGGATCATATGATAACTCTATTTTTAGCTTTGAGGGGCTGCCATATGGTTTTCCACAATGGCTGTATTAATTTGCATTCCCTCCAGCAGCGGAGTGTATAAGGGCTCTCTTTTCTCTGTGCCCTCAATAATACTTGCTCTTTGTGCTTTTTGACAATAGCCATCAAAAATATCACCAGGTGTGAGGTGACATTGTGGTCTTACCTTGTGTTTCCCTAGTAATTAGCGATGCTGAGAAATTTTTCATGTATCTGCTGGCCATCTGTATGTCTTCTCCTGAGAAATGTTTATTCAGAACATTTGCCCATTTTTATAGGGTTATTTTCTTGCTATTTACACTCCTTAAACACTTTAATATAAACCCCTTATCCAATGTATGGTTTGCCGGCATTTTCTTCCAACCCATGGGTTATAACTTCAGGTAACAAACACTTTGAAGCTATTTTTTACTGCGGAAAATTTGTTATAATAATATGCTGTGGCTCAATACTTTTTAATCAAACACCAAACTCTCCAGGGACTTAAGATGCCTTAATTCCAGAACATCATTAAGCAAAAATAGGCCAAGCCTACACATCCTGATAATAAGAATTTTGACCATTTTAGGGTTGGTGTGGGATGTCAGGAAGGTAACCAGATGTACCACACCATATAATGAGAGGACAAATGTGACAGAAACTGCCCAAAGCATAAATAAATGATCATGGTTTGTTCAAAAAAGAGTAATTCTGATTTGGCAGAGCTGTCAGGAAAATCCTCTGTGAGGAGACGGGAGCCTTCACCTGAAGAACAAGAGGGAACCAGCTTCAGAGAGGACAGAATGTGACGTTCTAGACAGAGGGAGCAGAGTCCCGATGCAGGAGGTTAGGTGTTGAGAAATGAGAGAACGCCAGAGGACCCAGGGGACAGGAAGGACAGAGGAAATGGGTGTTGGGGGTGGGTAAAGTTGGAGAAGCTGCTGCTGTCAGGTAGAGCTGTGATATACAGGTCCTAGGAATTTAGAACTCAGTATGATTCCAGGACATAAACGTCCACACACACACACCCCCCCAAAAAAACCTAGCCCTGTCTTTACACCAATAATAGCCTGTCAAGAAAAGTATCCTGCTCATAGTACCAGTAAAAACAATGTCTGGGGCAGGGAACCCTTAGCAGTGTATGTAGTTGAATCAAGTTTCCCCTAGCAAAGCTCTCCTTTCTTTGGGGAATGGGACACTATGAATGGATGTTAGCGGGAGTACTGAGAAGGCTGGAGAGCCAGCCCAGTAGACAAAGAGCTGCCCTGGTAAGCAGAAAGACATGTGTTTGCTCTCCAGAACACACACAAGAGCTAGGAAATCAAATCCACCTGAATGTCCAGCAAGTGAAGCATATGTAAGAAAAGCATGATATATATATATATATACATATATATATATACACATATATGTGTATATATATGTGTATATATATATATATGATGGCATTTTAAAGCTGTAAAGAAAAATAAAATTATGAAATGTGCAGGTAAATGACTGAAACTGGAAAAATTATCCTGAGTAAGGTAACCCAGGCCCAGAAGTACAAACACCATATGTTTTCTCTCACACGCGGATTCTATCTCAGCTTTATTTATTTATTTATTTATTTATTTATTTTTTATTTTAGCTATTCTTTAGCTTTATTTATTTATTTTAGCTATTATTATTTGATAATTTCATATATATGCAAAAATATGATAATCTACCATCCATTTCCCTCCTCCAACTTCCCCCAGTTTCCCCTCTCAACATAACAGCCTCTGAACTTCATATTCTTTTTTAAAAATAATCTACTAAATTCATTAGTTTTGCCCATATGTACATGAACATGGGGCATTCATTGGAGTGTAGGAAATTACTAGTGGCCATACTCACAAATAAAAGGATGTTTCCCCAACAACTATCAATAGCCAATAGTTCTTCAGTAGGGAGAGGAGCCTGGAAAGCTTTAGGTCATTGTTAAATATGGCGTACCTATGGAAGTCAGAAGGCCAAATATGAAGGTTGCCTTAAAGGTGTAAGGATAGTAGAATATAGATAAAGGGGACATAAAGAGGAAGAAGTATGGGATTTAAAAGCATAAGCAAAGAGGGAAATAGGAGACTTGAGAGATGAGTGTATGAGTTAGTGGAGGATTAACCAAAATGGAGGGTATATGAAAAGGCAATATAGAAAGCTATTATCTATAGGTTGCCAAATAAAAGCCTACTACCTGATACAGGATAACTCCCCTTGAGTTGTCAGAGGTGCCCTAGAGACCCCAGAAACAATATGGGCTGTTGGCATTGTTCTTGGTCACCCATCAAAATTTGGTGATAAGACCCTATTGCTGAAAATACCACACGCTTTTCACAGGATACAGAGAAACAAAGTTGGTGTTGACCAGGAAGCTTCCTCCTTGCTGCCTAGCTTTCACAGTACTAGAATGTGCTATGTAAGCTGACTGGAGGAAAAAAAAAGATAGCAGCAGTCTTACTTAGCTGTGAACTACAAGAACAATCATTATGACTAAATATGCCCATAGATGTAATATTGGCATAAACATTATGGGAGTAACCAACCATTTTCTGGTAGATTTAAGGCCTGTTTCACAGGAGAAAACACATGTCTGGTAGTGTTACTGTCCGGCTAAGAATACATGGTTAAGGAGCTCACAGGTTCCAAGGATGAACCT
Source organism: Peromyscus aztecus (assembly GCA_902168405.1). Taxonomy (NCBI): domain Eukaryota; kingdom Metazoa; phylum Chordata; class Mammalia; order Rodentia; family Cricetidae; genus Peromyscus; species Peromyscus aztecus. Next base: position 27,531 of record CABHPQ010170860.1, read on the forward strand.
ACTACTATTATTATGCTAAACTGGCGTAGTATTAAAGTGCTCCCTAAATTCATGTTTCTATATACCCATAGATTAATGCAGCTCTCAGACTTCATTGAAGAAGTTTCTTAGTAAAGTCATGGTAGTTTAAAAACTCACAACTAGTCAAAGTGCAGAGAACCAGTGTCAGTGGAGGGCTCAGTCAAAAAAAAAAAAGTGGAGGGAGGGTATCTATATTATATACCCTCAAAGGTTCAGGGACCATAGCACAAGAGAGGCAAAAAGATTGCAAGAGCCTGGAGTCAGGGCAGACCAGAGTGAAACAGTGTCTTCTGGACATGGCAAGAGCAAGGCACTCATGAACTCACAGCAGCAGTGGTCGCCTCACAAGATCTGTGCCAGAGTAAGCCAGTCGGCATCCTAGAGTGGAAGAGAAAGGAGGTGCTCTGGTCTGCTGGTGGTCTCTAGGAAAAGAGAGTCCATCTTCTTTAAGGGTGTGGTCCCTCATGAGTCAAACTCACTCCACTGGATGGCCCTACACCCAGAAATATATGGGTGGCACCAACTGTACTTGATGGGTTATTTTTAAAAATAAATAAATAAATAAATAAAAGGCAAGGAAAGAGAAGTAAGGGTAGATATGGGAGGGGAGAGGGTTGGAGGGGAGAATACGATCAAAATACATTGCATGAAATTCACAAAGAATTAAAAATACTTTTTTAATTGAAAAAAACCCTACTATCTAAAAACACCCCCCCCCAAAAAAAGGAAAAAAGAAGAAGAAAAGAAAATACAAGAGGAGGTTGAAAGGGGTTATCTGCACAACTAGATAACACTGCTCCTAGAAGTGAGGAGTTACTAAACAAAATGTGCCATCCCAGGAGTAGAGTGCAGCCACAGTAATTGGTCACAGAGGCCTCAAGACCCCCAAATAATACTGACTCCTGTTAATTCTCTTGGTTGCCTAACAGAACCAGAGGATATGACCCTATTGCTGAAGATACCACACATGTCAGTTGCAAGACACAGGAAAAAGCAAGCTGGAACTGAGCTGGAAAGTCCTGCTGGCTAGCTTCCAGGGTTAGAAGGGACTATGCAGGCTTCCGTGGGGAAATGGCATCAATCATCTTATTCAGCTGTTTCCTTCCCACTAAAAAAAGCCAACCTGCCAGGCAAGATTTGCCCACCTGTCCAATCGTGGCATGGCAGTTACGGGGATTGGGTTTGAGACCTACAGGACAGGAGGGAACCCATGCCTGGTACTTAGTAAACCCAGCTAACAACCCAAGACTAGAGGAGATGAAGGCCCAAGCAGAAAACTTGTTCCTGTTGTTTAACTGAAGTACCTTCTAAATCTCTGTGTTGGTACCCAGAGAGTCTTTGGAGCCCTCCTCAGGGAAGCCTCTCTCCACAATGAGTGGCAGTAAACTCAGAGACTCACAAGTGCCCAAGATGCTGAGAATAAGCAATGGTTAAAGACTCATCCCCCAATAGACATTTATACCATTTTCTATACAGCTCTGGAAACACCGAAGAAGAGGGAGCAGGAAGTTCATAAGAGCTGGAAGGTAGAGTGAAGCACCGTGAAATGCCACCTTCTAGATTCCACGTAACCACTGCAGCCATAAACTCACAACTGCAATTGCTTGCACAGGACCCACACAAGATTGGCCCTGTCAACAATAAGTCATGGAAGGTATAGGAACCCATGGGATCCTGTCTCACTGAACTACAGGCCATTGGTAGGTTCTGGGGGAAGGATAACTATTGTCTACAGCTGTGTACCCACTGCTGAACCTGTCAGGCTCCATCAGATAGCTCCGAACCCATGGTCACATAGACCACCCTGCTCTAAAAACAAAACAAATAGATATGAACAGATTTGCAGGGAAGAGGTGAAGTAGGCAGAGGTACTGGGGAGATGGGAGCACATGAGGTTCAAAATGGTCAGTATGCATTCTATACACGGAACCCCAGAGCTGGGGAGACAGAGACAGGGTGGTCCCTATGGCTCACCAGGCAGTCAGCCTAGCCTACTTGATGCATTCTAGGCCTGTGAAAGACCCTGTCTCAAAACAAAAAGGGAGAGAGTACCTTAGGAACCACAGTCAAAATCATCCTCTGGCCTCTGTGCACTCATACACATGTGTACCTACACACACACACACACACACAGACACACACACACACACACACACACACACACACGCACGCACGCACGTGCCCGCGCACGCATGCATGCACACATGTACCTACAGAGAGAGGCTGTGGGGGAGAACGCAGAGAAACATATTGTTGTTGGAAGTCTAACAGTGACAGTCTTCAGCGGGGGGAGCAATTTGATAATTTTATGTAGTGATTTCACTTCTAGTAGCTTATCCTCAGTAAATTTTCAGAAGTACAATCAGAACTGCATTTTGTCTCTTCAGAACTCATTGTCCACGGAGCAGCTAAGAAGGTGTTTTGAAAACCTAGATTGGTTCAGTCTGGTGGTGTGCTACTAAGTGTCTACAGCTGGCTCTGAGAGGAAAGCTCTGGTTGGTGGCATCTGCTATCTTTGCGGGGGTATAAATATTCTTGCTGCAGCTGGTTTCAAGTTACCAACAAGATGTTACTGACTACAGCTTTGGGAAGAGATGTACATGTCAGGCTCTCAGAGGCCCCTGTGAGCCAGCCTCCTGTAGAAAGCAAAGGTCATGTCTCTCCTTGTATACACATGGCTATAATGTACCCTGACCTCCAAAGGCCTCCGCCACCAGGTGGCTCCTTCCCTTCTCTCCACCTCCTCCCTTGGCTCATTGCTTCTGAATTGGGACTGAACTCTCCAGTTCAACCCCACATTGACAGTGTCTCTGAACTGACCCTTCCTAAGCTCTTCCTCTTGTCACTCAGACGTCTGCTCAAAGGCCACCTATGCAGAAAGGTCCTCTTGACTACTCTCCCTAAGTGGCCAGCCCTCTGTTCAGTCACTGACTTGCTAAAATTGAAGAATTCCCTGGCTGCTGTCTGGACTCATCTTGCTTATTAGAGTGTCTCCCCACGAAAACTTGAACTTCGTAAGCTCAGATGTGTCTTCAGTCCTGGTCACCCCTGTGATTCCCAGCTTTTAGAAAATTACTTAGCAAATCCTCAACAAATATTTGTTAATATTGATAGATTATAATGAAAACTTACTCATTTTAATTGAAAATAGCTATTTTTCATAATGCATTCTAATTATGGTTTCTCTTTCCCCAGATCCTCTCCAGTTCTCCACCTACCCAATTCCACACCCTTTCTTCCTCTCTCCCTCATTAGACTACAAAAGGCATCTACAAAATAATAATAAGATTATTATTATTACAAACAAACCAGAATAGTACAAAACAAACATAAATGAACAATGATAGAGAATGATGTTAGGAATGTTTCCTATCTGCCAGCAACTGATCTAAGTACCTTGTATGTTTATCTCATTTCACTTATTATTATTCCCCTAAAGATAAGGAATTAAATACATACAGAGAAATTAAATAATTTGCCAAAGCCACACAAAACCAAGTAGACAGGTCAAGTCCTAGTGTGTTCTAGGCCTCACTTAGCTGAGAGTTCAGGACAGGCACAAGATAAAGCCAGCCAACATCCCAGCAGGACTACAAAGAGATTATAAAGTCCCACCCCTAGTGGTAATTGATGGCTGCTAGGGGAGGAGAGACAGTCAGTTTTCTTCAGGGATGCATCTCTTGAGAGGTTACTCAGGCCACAGTCAACAGTCCTACACCCTTGCACACACAGATAGCATTAAGTGGACTCAATGGCCTTTAGAGAGAGAGAAAGAACACAACGTTGGGAAGCATGGGTGAAGGAGACAGGAAAAGAATTGGAGGAGAGGGAATGGAGAGTGGATTTGATCTAAACGCATCATATGCACGTAGAACTTCCCAACAACAACAACAACAACAACAAAAAATTAGGCATGCTCAAAAACAGAGGAGGCCTCATGTAGTTCAATAAACAGAGGACTGTGATACCATCACAGACGCTTGCTCGGCTAATGTTAGTGACGTAGTTCCTTGTCTCACATTTGTCCACTGCTCTTTGTATTTGTGGTGCCCTTGCTCAAGAGCTCTGGAGCAAGGCAGAATTCGAAACTGGACAAGACCTATCTATCTGCTGAGTTCCTAGCTTTATAGCAACGTGACATCATCAAAACCCCTCCCCAAACATCAACCATGAGCCATTAGGAATCTGGCTTCCACGCGACACCCTAATAGCGTTGTTAGAATGCCCACGGTATGTCTACAGGTAGAAGGTAAGTTCTACAAGTGTTTGGGGAAGGCTAGTTGTTGTCAGCTTGGCACAGGCTAGAGTCACCAGGGAAGAAGGAACTTCATAGAGGCGCTTTCTTAATTGCTGATTGATGGAGGAGAGCCTAGCCCGCTACCACTGTGGGTGGTTCCTGGGCAGAAGGTCCTGGGCTGTATAAGAAAGGAAGCTGAATGTGAGCCTGGGAGCACAGTAAGCTGTGTTCCTCCATGATCTCCGCTTCAGCTTCTGCTCCAGGTTCCTGCCTTGAGTTCTGACCCGACCCTGACTTCCTTTGATGATGGACTGTAACCTGTAAGCCAAATAAACCCTTTCTTCCCCAAATTATTTTTTTAGACATGGTATTCATCACAGAAATAGACTACAAACTAGGATATGTATGTTCTATAAAAAGCTCAAGAAAAATAAATTTAAAGCACTTTTTTTATTTCTAGGTAATGCTTAGGAAGAAACCAAGATAAGTGAACCAAAACATTATCAGTGGTTGAATGAGGGTGTGGTGGGGGGGGATAAGTGATCATCCATACTCATCTGTTTTCCAATTGTCTCCCAAACAGCACAGCTTCTGTACTGAAAAACAAAATCTGTATCACTGTATTTTAAAATGGTTGAAAAGTTAATGGCAATAGAACGCAAAACCCAGAGAACATTAAATGGCCCAAGAGAGGACATAGAAGCTGTCGATGGAGTTTCTGCGGCAGTCAGGCAAGCAAAAGGCATGCTGGAGACTCCTAACCCTGTGACAAGCAGGACAGCCCTAGCTACAAATGAGGCAGGTTCAGAACAGAGAGGGAATGGGAAAGAGAGAGAGATGCCCCTCGTCTGTGCCTGAGGGGGACAAGCTCCCGATGCTGGGTACCCATGCTCACAATCTCGTGGGTCCGTGAAGATACCTCAGCCTTTGTCAGGATGGGGCGTAAGTGTACAACAGGAGCCACTGGCTCTGTGCTCTCAACAAGCTCCTCAGCGCACTCACCAGTGGAACATGCTGAGAGGACAAAATACGAACTGATTTCAGGGGTTTGGTATGCAAAGACCGGCTCTATAGTAAAATTATAATATTTTGATGTATTCTATTAAACAAAAATGGAGTATTAGTTTTACCTACTTCTTTTAGTGTGACTACTGAAAACTTGTAATTGCTCAAGTGGCCTACATTTGTGACTCAAATATATTTCACCCAGATACCCAGTAGTGCCAAGACTAACCCTTATATTTTACAGACGTATTTGAGATGGCTAAGTGGCTAGCGCTAGTTAGTGGAAGACACACAACCAATTAATGAAAGAGATGAGGCCCACACTGGGCATTCTGGACACTCAAAATCATCCTCTTGCTTTGTCACCTAACATACATGTCAAATGTATTATTCTGGGGGTGCTTAAATGGCATGTTTAGTTTCCTTATGGGAAATCAAGGTGACTGCCATCTGGCGGTCTATAAACTTGAAATGGTGCGAGCTTTGCCCCATTGGCCTTACTGTAACTTTGAAAGCTGTCCCTGTGGGTCTTGTTTTGTTTTGTTTCTTGGAGACAGGGGCTCATGATGTATCCCTGACTGGCCTAGACCTTACTATGAAGACCAGACTGACCTAAAGCTCATTGAGATCTGCCTGCCTCTGTTTCCTGGATGTTGTTAATAGAGGTGTGTGCCATCATACCCAGACCTGTAAGAGTGTGTTTAAATGTGTTTGTTCATGCATTGTTTCAGTCCTGCAAGTTTGCGAGATGGGATGCAATGTTTTCCCATGTAGATCCCAGACAAATCCATCACCACAGAAGGGGGTCCCAAAGACTCTCACTAACAATAAGCAAAGTAGATCCTGGTGTTTCTCCTAAGGACATTCTTTGTTTACACCAGATCTGAGGCTAGGAAGTGCAGGAGGCCAGAGATTTCCTGCTTGTGTTTGACGTTCACAGCCAGACACAAAGAAACATCAAAAAAGCAAAGCTGCAGTTTCTCAAATTTGGCAATGTTCTTATAACTGAGAATGGGAACTGCCTACCCGACTGCCTTCTCTCTTACCATCTGATGAAGCCTTGAATCTGTAAGGGAAGGGGAATGCTTCCCTACTAGAACTACATTTCCCAGCATCCCTTTCAGTTAAAGCCTTCTTAGGGCATAGCTCAGGCAAAAGATGGAAGGGGGAGTTACGAAGTTTGACGGAGGGGAAAGTTTTTAGAAGAGTCTGACTCTGATACAGGGCCTCCTTCCCCATTTCCTGTCTTCCTCTTTCTAGACACACTGCTACAGAGCTAAATATAAATCTACCACTTGGGGCTATGAGATAGCAAGATACTTTACAGATGGAGGAATGAAAAAACCCTGATGACAGTCTAGAGCAGCGGTTCTCAGCCTTCCCAATGCTGTGACCCTTAAATACAGTTCCTCATGTTGTGATGACCCCCCCACCCATAAAATTATTTTCATTGATGCTTCATAACTATAATTTTGCTACTGTTATGAATCATAACGTAAATATATGATATGCAGGATGTCTGACATGTGACTCCTGTGCAAGGATCATTCAACCCACACCCACCCCCCAAAAGAAGTCCAGCAAGACTCATAGATTGAGAACTGCTATTCTAGAACAATCTCACCAGCCCCAGTCTCCCTCCTCCAGATTTTATGTAATGAGAATGATAAAACCACAATTTGTTCCTCAGGTCAACACACCCAAAAGTCAAATGCAATACCTAACACAGGAGTCCACAATGCGTCCCCTATCTGCCCATCTCATGATCTGAGATGATTTTATGAGAAAACCTTTACAATGTAGAGAGTCTCACAAATCTGATTTACCCCAGAGCAAGAACTTGGTCCAGAATGGTTCCTAGATTGTCTAGCAACACAAGCCCAATGCAGCTGCAGAGACCATGGAAACACTAAGCCTGGAAATAGCTAAGTGGTTTTGTGGTTTGGGACAGAGAAGGGGTGGGGTGGACAGGACCCCTCTGTCAAGTAACATCAATCAACCAGGCTAACCTGCATGTCTGTGATCCTGGGGCAAGTCAGGAAAGACACAGTAGCTGCTCCATTCGCCATCAGTTATGAATTGTCTGGAACACCAGACCTAGATGGCCAGTCTTTCATTGATTTAGAACATCCCAATGCCATCTCAAAAGAGTTCCCATTGGGGAAATCTCACTTGGAAATTTCAGGAGCCATGAATGTATTCACATCATGGTCCTCACCTCTGAGTTTCAGGGAACTGCCATCAAGAGTGAGTGAAAAGCAACGCTGCTGTGCCGAGACCTCGTCATGACCTCAGCCTTTCTTCTGAAACTCACCCAGCAGGAGAGCTTAAATTCACCTCTTGTTTCACCTGCGTGACCTGAATTTAACTTTCATTTTACAAACATAGAATCGAAAACTGAAGCAAGGGTCATTCTGTGGAATTTATTTTTCTATTTTATAAATGTGGATGTGTTCAATAAACATAGGAAAGATTGTTCGTGGTGTGTGTGTAGGGAGTGTTTCCAGCAATGGGTATGGACGTCAACAGGTTACCCAAGATTCTGGGAGAAATCCACCACAGTGAAATAACTAGCTAATTACTGCTGAGTCTGTGAAAAGATGGGTAAGTAGCCCTGTTCCTTGAGCTAACTGAGGACCTTATTTGTAGTCATGCAGCATAGCAAGGCCACCTTCAACAGAAGTCAGCGAGAATGTGGGCTCAATCCCAGCTGTGGCTGTGGGACTTGGGGCCTGAGCATATTCCACTACCCATAGTAACTGGTCGACCAGTGACCATGTCAATATTTGAGGTACGCAGCATGTTGAAGGGCACACGTTGTCCTATAGATGATGAAGGTGTGATTCAGGAAGGCTGAACATTTCACCCACAGACAGCTAAGAAGTGTTGAGCTCAAGGAAAACTCAAAATCAGATAAGGCTCCACCACCCTTGTGACCCAGCACGGAGCCTCAGGTACATAAATGATGAACCAGTAAACCCTATACCCTGGGTTACTTGTACGAAGAAGAGTAGCCAATCCCCAGAGATGTGAAGGTCCTTGGGAAGCAGTCTCAAGTGGCCTGCTGTGTCCCAGGGGAGCTGGTGAAGGACTCCCTCCTGGTAGAGCTGGGCAGGCCAGGGAGTACCAGCTGCTTGCCCACCCTGTGGTCCCAGAGCTAGACAAGGAACTACCAAAACAATCACCTGAAGGGATTTAGAGCTGTGTCCAAACTCCACCTAAAATGAACCCATCTAAATCTTTGGGGGCTAGCTCTAGATACCTTTTTTTTTGTTTGTTTGTTTGTTTTTTGTTTTTTAATGAACCTGAGTGGAGGAAGCTAAGGTCACCATGTAAGTGGCTGTTCTTTCTCCCCAGTCACAGTGAGGAATGCAGGACCAAGAGCAAGAAGAAACATCAGCCATCATGATAGTAAGCACCCTCGCCCCTGAGATACTGGTGTCCTCAAGGAAAGAAAGATTAAGACACGTGTGTCCAAGGCTGGGGGGCAATAAATGCAAGCACTCTCATCCCAAAGACTTGTGCACTTCCACTGACTCCACTGCCTAAAGCATCTTTAGTTGGGGAGGCAGAGCTAAGCAGATGGCCCCTGCTGGCTAAAATGGGGTACACTCAGACCCTCTATTGAGAGCGTCCAGGTTATGTCCACAGAGGTGTGATATGAGGTTGAGACAGAGAAGCATGGACCCAGAAGACACCATGAGGAGGCATTTCCTGGCTAGTGTCTCAGATGGTTCGGCAGGACCTGCTGAGCAATTCAGTTACAGAAATCCCTCTGAGCAGAGGCCAGGCTCTACCCACCCTGTGGCCTCACATAGGTGCTGAGATGTGCCTCTATCTCCCCTCTGGACTGGGGGGTTCTTACCTCCCCTCCACCAGAAGCTTCTGGGAATGAGGTATCAGTCCTTTTAAGGAACGGACTGGTTTCTTGGCCAAAGTCATGATGACTTCTGGAGGAGTCTGTATCCAGTGATTGGTAGTTTGGTGACCAAAAGCCTAGCTTCTTTGTTCTAACTCAGGAAGCTCCAGAACCTCCAAGGAGGTTGCCTGAGCACCCCCCCACAACTTTCCCTATTGTTCAACTCCACCCTCTCCTCTCCTCTGTTACCCCATATATGACCCCCAAAGTACCTCCAGTAAACCTGCTCATTAGCCCTGCCTCAGTCTCCAGAAGCCAACCAGCAGCCAGCAGCCTCGCCTCCCTGGAGTCGCATGGCACCAGGCCAGGAGCAAGTGGGGGGGGGGGGGAAGGCGAGGCAAAATGTCCTTGGTACAGAAGAGAGGCGAGGCCTAACAGAACCTATCCTGGGCCAAGCCAGGGCCAGCAAAGAGGCCAGATGCTCTGCACATGAACAGAGAAGAATGGTTCTTTGGTCATAGGACTCCGAAGTGGGTACATATAAGACAGGAAGGGAAGGAGGGACTCAGAAAAAGAACAGTAGGGCGGAGATGCAGTTCAATCGGTAGAGTGCCTGCCTAGAATGCACAAGCCCTGGGTTTGAGCTCCAGCACACAGACTAGGTGTGGTGCATGCCTGTAATCCCAGCTCTCAGGACGGTAGAGGCAGGAGGATCAGTAGTTCAAGGGTATACTCAGCTGCATAGCAAGTTTGAGACCAGTCTGAGATACAAGAGATCCAGTCTCTAAAAGAAAAGAAAGGCGAGAAAAGTTTGAGAATCCCAACCAGTGTTGTAAAAGACTTTTTCTGGAGGCTACCAGTCACTTAACGAATGTGAGTATCACTGATTAGAATGCAACCCAATAGTAAACGATTCTCCTCCTTCTCTCTTTCTCCCTCTTTCTTTCTTTCTCCCTCTCTTCCTTCCTACCTTCCTTCCTTCCTTTCTTTCTTCCTTTCTTTCTTTTTCTTCTCCCCTTCTTCCTCCTTCTACTTTTCCTTCCTCTTGGTGTTTTTTTTTTTTTTTTGATATGAGACAGAGTTTCTCTGTGTAGCCCTGGCTGTACTAGAACTCCCTCTGTAGACCAGGCTGGCCTTGAACTCACAGAGATCCGCCTGTCTCTGCCTCCCGAGTGCTGTGATTTCGAGTGTGTAGCGCCACCACCCAGCACTAAATGACTCTTAGTTCTATGTAACAAACAAGAAAACTAAGCTGCCGGACTGGTAGGGAGCACAGGCAGGATTGAAGAACAGACAGCTATCCCATGTGCTCTTAACCAATAGCCCTCACTGCAGAGGAATGGGGGCTGGCTCTAATCTGTACGTCAGAGCCCAGAGACACAAAAAGGCAAAACTATACAGCTTTTTAAAGAAACAATTCACGAGTCCCTTTCTATGAGCCTGGTACTGCCATGGTGCCAGAGTTAATGTTGCCCTCCAGAAAGTCTCTGTGTAACGCACAGGCTAACCTCCTATGGGGAAAACCTGTGGTTACAAGGTACTATGTTGCTTTCAGACAACTATGCACAAGCTCGGCACAACACAGCTTGGCAAGAGTAACTCACCTGTGCCCCGAACCAGAACCATAAGCCAGCTACCAGGACCCAAGGACAGCACATGCACCACCCAGCTCCACCCAGATACTAGTATTCCCACCCTGCCGCCACCCTAGTTCATCCTTCCACCCCAAGGAGGCACCCAGGGGTCTCTATGGACACATCTGAATTCAGCAAACGCACCCCAACCATCCAGGAGGCACAGGGCTGCCCCTCTGTGCCGGATGCCACAAGCTGAGCTCCAAGCATTCCCAAAGCATGGCCCTGGCTCGGGATAAAACTGAATTTGTCAGTGAGCTAATTAGTGGCCCTGAGAGGTTAGGAACACTGGCTGACAATTAATGGCTCCATCTCTCTGTTTCCTGCTGCTGTATTATTAATTCATTCGGCCTCTCCTGCGGGACCCGAGAGATAACACGGACAGCAAAAGTTCACATTTCAATGTGAAGCCGAGATGGGGGTGTTGGGAGGGTTGTGGAGGGGTGGGAAGAAGCAGCAGTCCCGGAGGTGGGAAGCTGAGGACACAGTGTGGGAAAGGCCCTTCCCCAGATGGCTCCTAGGAACTGATCCTGTAGAAACGGAAGTGCAGGACACAGCAGCACAGGCTACAGGTTTTCCCTGGCAACTCCCTCTGATAGGGGTGCTTGAGGTCACAGCAGTTCATCCACGTTCAGGATACTGTATATATTGCCTTAAAGAGACACTAAGGACTCTCTTTCTAGAAACTGCCAAGGAAAGATGCCCATCTTATACTGATATTATTTTTAAGTAAAAGAACAAAAGCAAATTGTAGACTCTTAAGTGTGGCTTGATTTCACTTTCATGATGGTGGGGGTGGGGGGAGGTGGAGGAAGGAGGGAGGGAGGGGGAACAAGCTTTTGGCAGCTCAGGTGTTAGAGATGCAGGGGAGCAGATGCAGTGGGTGGTACCCCGGGAAGGTATGACCAGGGGTAACAGCACAAGGCTGGACTTGACCCCGGTGTGCTCAGTTCTATCAGCTGCAGACTCCCCTGCCCCGTGGATGCTGCCCATGAACCGCTCACAGTTCTGACTCGCTCTAACCCCGGAACCTCCCTCTGCTCTCCGTTAAGTCTGGGGAGGATAGGGGGGCTTCTCCACTGCCGTCCGCAGGTAGTGAGGCTGTGTCTTCAAGCGCCCAGCAAACATGATGAAGCTAGGCGGTGGCGTGTGAGCTTGGCTGCCAAGGGTCTGCAAGCGAAGGGGTCCTGGGCAAGAGGTGGAGGAAAGGAAGTGGGCCAGCCCCATGGCCCCTCATCCCTTCTCTACTTCCAGGCAAGAGAAAAGTGGTAAAAATGGGTCCAAAACAGAAGAGAGGGGGAGGGGGAGGGGCAAAAGAGAGCCAGGCCTGGGAGCAGTCAGCCGAAGCGCTGTCCAGTGCTGGGAGGAAAGAGCTCCACCCCAGGACGTCAGCTTCTCAGAGGGTGCTGTGAGGTGGTGGTGGCAACGGCCCCACGCGCCTCGGTGCTGGAACCCGGGTGGGTATCAATCCGGTTAGATAAGTGTTTGTTTTCAACCATGTTTTCTGCTCTACTGCCCGTCACCAATTCCCTCAGCTGTGTTCGCCTCCTCGGCACTGTTTCTCCTCTG
>CABHPQ010170861.1:366-39315 GCA_902168405.1 Peromyscus aztecus
GCACAGGAATGAAATGTATGTGTGTTATATATCTTACTTTAGAAATTGTTTGTAAGGATAAAGCTGTTTCTGACATGTTCCCATTCCGTTTTGTAGAGTGCTTTTAAAAAGTATAATTAAAGAACTTTAGACTTGACTCCTGTGGGTTTTTTTTTTCAGTGTCTTTGAATAGATTCTCACAAACTCAGAATTTATAGTGAAATAGCAGATTTCTGAAATTTATGCAACTTTAAAAGTTTAAGTAGTAAGAACTGAAGTATAGATATTTTGGGCAGTTTTACATTCCCGTTAGCTCTCTGCTTCTATCATATACATTATGGAGTGTGAGGGGATTTTGATTGACATGGACTGCTGAAGTCTTGTAAAAGTCACCATTTGGGAGTTTAGGAAATTTGCGTGCACATTTTTTTTTCCTAGTGGTTGGTTGGACCCAGGGCCTCTTGCCAGGCAACGCTTTTCCACTGAGCTCTGAATCCATATTTGTCATGCACAAACGATTTAGAGCTTAGAGTGTACAAAGTAGTTTTTGTATATTCATTTTCTACTTGCTATAAAATTCTTTAAGACATAGATAATACAATTTTTAATGTTTATGGCTTGAAGTTGGAAGAGATGAGAATTAGTTTCACAAGTATACCGTTCAGCAGTCTGTTTGCACAGTTCAAACTTCACTTGGAAGCATTTACTAGGTTTCCATGAAATCAGTTAAGCTTTTGGAATTGTTTCCAGTCCTATATTTCTTGTTTACAATATATAGACTTGTGAAGCCACAGCTTGTTTATTACTTAAATATGCTTAAGAACAATTTCCCACAATCAAGTACTCTAGTAATAATAGCTCACAATTACTGAGTCTTCATGCCAGGCACTGTGCTAAGTACTTTCCATGCATTACTATCTAATTTAATTAAATTACCAGTTGCAATCTGTTATTAACTATACTTTATATTACCACTAACCAGAGAATATTCATTTTGGCGCATGGGAAAGTAGTGTATAGGATCTTGCAAAGTGCATATTGTCCAGACTTCTCAGTGTCATAGTTCAATTATGAAAGTGTGATTTTAATTTTACACATCTTTTCAGTTGTTAATGTTGCCCCTTTTAAAGTTTTAAATGTAAGAAAAGTTGTAAAAACTTTCTAAAAATTAGTACATTTAGTATAATGCATATTTCAGCCCTTTTTCTCTATTTGTGTTCGTTTGTGTGTTAACAGACTTTCTAAGTCTTATCTAAAAGTTAGAAGCCTTTTTCAAAGCAGGTTTACAACTTTGAGTTGCTAATTTGACACAAATTGTTCTGTTTTTAAACTTGTTCAGATCTTTTAATTCTTGAAGTCTTTATCAGTGACTGTGACTAATTGTCCAGTTTACTAAATTTAAAGGTGCCATAAATAAACAGAAAGGCTTTATTATGTAAACTGCAAAGGTGATAAAGTTTGGTAGGCTAATTAGTAGCCTTCTCAGTGATACATAAAAGATCTGCCCAAACAAGGTAGTTGAGTATTATTTTATTCATTTTTGTTAGTTGAAAGGGATACTTTAATGTTAATGACCAAAAACTGTCCTGGGTTCATTTTGGAAATTACACACGTCCTGCTCCCCAAAAAGGTGTTTGGTGAATAATTTGAGATTTAAAGCCAGTTTAAGAATAAAAAATATATGCTTAAATAATTTGAAATTGACAAAAGACATTGAGTAAAGGAATCTTCAAAATTGTTAAAAGGTAATGAGGCACCCTAGTTACATAATCAGAAGAAGTAATAATAGAAGTATAAGTTTCAGGCCTGCAAGGTGGTGCAGACCTTTAATCCCAGCACTCCTCGGGAGGCAGAGGCAGGCAGATCTCTGTGAGTTCGAGGTCAGCTTGGTCTACTACAGAGCAAGTTCCAAGACAGCCAGGACTACACAGAGAAACCCTGTCTGAAAAAAAAAAAAAAACTAAATAAAAGAAATACAACTTTGATTTTTGTTTTATGTAATCTTGTACCTTAATATATTTTCATATGCTACTTTTTGAGAATATTTTAGGGATAGACTTTTAAGTGATTTTTCCCTTAACTATTACAACCTAGTTAATTTTGTGTTTTCTATAAAATTGTTACAGTAGACTTATAAACCTATTCATTACTATTCTTGCTAATGCGTTCATTTTGCAGATAGTTCGAAGTAGGCCATCCCTAATATGCTTACTGTGGTGGAAGCAAAGAATTCTCGGTTAGCAAATGGTTATGGTCTTGATTGTAGTCTCGGCAAGGAATCATGGGATAAGGCATCTATTTGAACTATAGCAAATACAAAGTGAAGATTTCAGATACTGCAGGACTACTTAGATTTTGCTCTGGTGTGGTGGTGGTGAGCTTTCCGAAAGTGATTTTTGAGCTGACAGAGAAAGTAAACCAAGGAAGAAGGAATGTCCAGGCAGATGAAACATCATGTGGTAGACAGGACCCTCAGCTAAAAAGATGAACCCGGGACTGAAGTAGAGATAGCTCAGGGCCTAAGAGAACACACTGTTCTTGTAGAAGAACTAAGTTTGGGTTCCAGTAGCCATGTCACACAGCTTGCAACTGCCTATAATTCCTGTTCCATGGGGACCCAGGCCAGCTTCTCGGGCTGCTTGGGTGTCTGCACTCATATATACACACATACACATAACCAAAAGTAAATAATAATAAAAATAAATAAAACATGAAATAGGATAGAGTAAGAAAATATACAGATATATCACATGGGCCCTTAGAATATGTGTTTTGTGAAGCAGATGCATGTACATGCACTATACACAAAAATGACATACTCAATGTGTATACTAGTCATGGAGCATAATTACTTCATGCTGTGGGTTATAGTAAACAAAAATGGCCTGAAAATGAAGAGGGTGCGTGTGACAAAATGTGAGTCCAGATGGATTTGCAGAGGCAGGTGGGAGCCAGCTATCATTTGGAACCTCATAGACCATAGCATTTACCTTTGCCCTTTTGAAAAGTATTGAGCAAAGAAGGAATACTAAGAGACATACATGTTAGAGGTTCATGGCACAAAATGGAAGTAGACAAATCCTTAGGAAATTAGTATAGTAGCTTCATAAGAAATAATGGTAATTCAACAGTGTAGTAGCAATAAAAATAAGAGTGGATAAATTAGAGAATTGTAATTGGGAACCAAAAATCTATTATGTCAGATGTAGTATGAATAAACAATGTATCTTACATATAACAAAGATATTATGACATGAAACTTTCTTCTGTTGATTACATGGAGGTCTCAGTTCTATCATTCTGAAAGTATCCAATACTCATAGCATATTTGGAAAACTTTCTAATGATGTTTGAGCTAATTTATTTCCTTTTTTTTTTTTTTTTTTTTAATGAGACAGGGTCTCTACATAGTCCTGGCTGTCCTAAAAGGCTAGCCTTGAACTTGCAGAGGTCTTGCTGCTCTGCCTCAGGAGTCTGGTATTAAAGGTGTGCACACCACACCAGGCCTCCTCTCACCTGGCCCTCCTCTGTTGTTTCCTTTATGATTTCAAGAGCTATGACCAAAATTCGGACTTTCAATTCTGGAACAATTAAATAAAGATAAAAGACAAAAACTTTGAGCTCCAGTAGATTGGGATTAGATGTCTTAACAGAAAACCCTTTTTATTTTGTGATCTCTTTTAATCTCCATATGAGCCTGTAAGTTAATTGTATAGATTACACATCTGGAATTACATATTTGGTATAAGTTTTTTCTTATACCAAATGTTGCCCTTTTCCTATATCATCCTAAAATTACCAAAAAAAAAAAAAAAGCTCTCATAATCACAAGTTTATTTGTCCAGTCATGGTGTGTGAGATTACTGGACATTCTTTGAGCTTCTTTCAACAAATAACCTTGGCAAGTTTTGATAAGCTGGATACATGTGCATGTACATGCATCCTCAGAAAATGACGCTAATGGAGCCAATGTGCTGACTGGACACGTCTGTATCATTCTCCCATCTGACTCTGACAGTAATCTCTGGAGCAGGTGTGGTCAGTATGTTCTCCATAAATGAGCAGAGTACAGTGAAGAAATGATTTAACAGCTCCTGAGGTCATGTAGTAAGCGGGAGATGGCGATTTGGGAAACATTGCTCTCAAAATATATTTCATCTTTAGTTTTGAAGACAATTCTGTAAAGGGAAAATATGACCTTCTACTAAGTGATGCTTTGAAAGTATTTTTACAATTAAAAAAAGAAAAAATCTGTATCTTAAGAATTAAAGCCAGAGGCCGGAGAGATGGTTCAGCAGTTAAGAACACTGCTGCTCTTCCAGAGGCCCCGGGTTCATTTCTCAGCACCCACATGACAGCCTACAACTGTCTGTAACTCCAGCTCCAGGGAATCTGGCACCCTCACACAGACACACACATGCAGGCAAAACACTAATGCATGTAAAATAAGAATAAATAAATTATTTTAAAAAGAATTAAAGCCAAGTAATTATGAGCACAAATTTTTACATTAGAGCTTATCTAGGCTTTAATTTCAGTTATCAGTTGAGGGTATATATGCATTTTAGCCTCTAAACCTCAGGTTCCTTGCATTGTGAGATGAAAAGAAAGGTAGCTTGCATATCCGAGGGTTTGCTTATCATAGAGAGTTGTCAGAATTGTAGACATGTAGTGGAAGCTGCTGTCATTAGTAGTTCAGTGTTTTCTGTATCTAAAACTAGAATGCTGCTGAGGTGGGCTGTGGGCTATTTGTGAAACCTGGTATGATGTTTCTTGGCTGATACAGTATTTCCCCCTCTTTTGTTTTTTGTCCCCTGAAGGATTTCAGTTTTTCTGACTGTTAAATGAGAGGATGATTGCTCACAAACAGAAAAAGGCAAAGAAAAAACGTGTTTGGGCACCAGGCCAACTCTCTGCTGCTATTACAACTTCTGAAATGGGGCTCAAGTCCGTAAGTTCCAACTCCATTTTTGATCCGGAATACATCAAGGAGCTGGTGAATGATATCAGGAAGTTCTCCCATATGTTACTATATTTGAAAGAAGCTATTCTTTCAGGTTTGTCCACTGTTTTCTCAGTATTCTTACGGGCTACTTTGTAAAACTTGAGTGCCAGCCTAGTCATGGATAAATATGTATACAATGGCAAGAACAGGGCATTCTTCATTACTAATTTTATGACTCCCCCCACCATGTTAAATGCTTACAATGTAAACCTTTTTGTAATCAGATAACAGTACAATACATAATAAAAGCCTTGTTAAGTGTGAGGGAACAAGAGCACAAAAGAAAAACTAGTTTTGAATTTCAAGCAGTTGAGTATCTTTTACATTAGCTGACTTGAGAACATTCCAGTTTTAACACTTCTGCTAACATTTACTGATCTGTGATAGCAGACTATGTTTGTAGTTTACATTGCTGATACTTTTGTCTAAATTTGTTCTTCATATTTTTGCCAAAATTTAATCCAAGCTGACTTTAATGATTTTTTTCTTAATAATAAACTTAATTATATTTTGATGATCTGTAATCTTCTAGAAATAAAGCACAGAATTTATTTTCTTACCTAATTAGAATGGATAACGAAACATGAGGCTTGATTCTCCTGAAGTAAGGAACTGTATATCACTGGCTTGACTGGAGAAGCTAAGTCTTTCAACTGTTAGTGCTACTTTAATATCCACATTTGGTGTCAGTGACAGTTAATGGTCCAGACCATCCTCTTCTTTAGTGATAAATAGCAGTTCACAGTGGCATCTCCAGACAGAGAGTGAAAATATAGATGACCCTCTTGGGTCTTCATAGACATTTATCAGATTTCAATAATTATGTTGGAGCATATAACTAAAGCACTTGTTTTCTAAAACCGCATCTTATGTTTGTTTTCTTTCTACCTTAACTATCATTTTCAACTTAGTTTCCAAAAGAATTGGACTGAAATGAAAGGTTCAAAATTTTAGTACTTAACATTTGCCATCATGTAGTATTCTTTGAGATTGTGTAAATGTTATTAAAGAAATTGCTCACAGTCCTGTTTATTCTAATAGCTTGATCTTCAAGTCTGACTGTGGATGACTGAATGGCAGTAAAGCTGGAAAGATACCCTAACCACATTACTTTCCCACAACACATCTCAACAAAATGACACTTTCCACTTACTCGAAGAAGTATGGCTTCATAATAAAGCTTTATTTTTAACTAGGTTACTTTTTAAGTTGTCATTTTTATCTTTTTGATGTATAGTCTGTTACTGGTTGATTTTAATGTATAGTCTATTACTGGTAGGTTATCTAAAATGATACCTTAGGTAATATATTATTTACCTCAGCTTATGGTAGGGTATAATTTAGTGTTTCCAGTTAACTAAGTTTTTGTTCATATAAATGAATTGTATTGGAATTTCTATTGGTGTTTATTTTTCTTAGGAAATTTATATTCTTTCAAATCTACATCTTATATAGTTTTCCATTGTATCACAGATTTAAAATCGTATTTTTAAAACACGCTGTATCCCTTTTTATCTAAAAATTTGAGTTTCAGTATGTGAGTAGACAATCCAGAGACTAAGAAGAGTCTCACCAGTCCTCAGTAAGAAGAAAAAGGTGGTTATAAGATACAGAAGGAACTACTCTTTGAGATAAAACGGTTCATGTAAGCCAGGTGGTGGTGACACACACCTTTGATCCCAGCACTCAGGAGGCAGAGGTCGGCAGATCTCTGAGTTCGAGGCCAGCCTGGTCTACAGAGTGAGTTCCAGAACAGCCAGGGCTACACAGAGAAACCCTGTCTCGAAACAAAACCCAAAAAAGGTACATGAGGAAGTAGATTTATTCAGTGAAATTTAAATATTGGTATGAACATTATTCTTTTAGTAAGAAAGTACTTAATAGATTATCAGTACTACTACAAAAGGTTTTAAATGAGTGTTTTTTGTTTTTTGATGAAAAAGCAGCATCTAGTAAGGTGGTTCAGAGGTACTTGCCTCACAAGTATAATAAGAGTTTGGATGCTCAGAACCTCTGTGGAAGCCAAGCAGAGCAATAGCCACCAGTAGTTCCAGCACTGGGGTCAAGACAGGACGCTAGGGACAAAGTGGTTGGCTGGACTGCCGTGACTGGTAAGATACCCTCAGAGTGGAGAGCGCTCACAGAAGCTACCTGGGGTCAACTGGAGGACTCCACACACAGCACCTACACAGGAACATATGTCTATGAATGTCTGTAGAGCGATGGAGAAAGACTGAAGCTGAACATGGTTCCATATTTATTTATCTTCAAGTTTTGTGATGCATTTTATGGAGTTATCCCCTCTTTCCCCAAGACTCAGATTTTTATTGTGAGTTTTATAACAAATGTTCATTGATCTCCTGTGTAGAACTGTGATGCTCCTTTTAGTTGAAGAACTAATTGGAAGAAATAAGTTGTTATCAAAGACCTCCATGTTCCTCACAGATAGAAGATACGCAGTGTCACTCCAATGTTCTCTCCCTCCCTCCCTCCTCCTCTCCTCTGCCTCCCTCTCTCTCATCTCCTGCACATGCTCTAACTGACCCTAAATTTACAAATAAACAACTCCTTAAAGTGAAAGACCTGAGGACCGAACCTGTACTCTGCCTAAGTTAAGTGATAGAGTTTAATTTTCCTTCCACTGCTTATCTCCAAGGTGAGGCTCCCCTGGAGTCTTACACAAGTAGCAGGTGTGGAATTTTAAGTTTGAGATGTCTATCTAGTATCATTAAGGTACATTATGAATAATTATAGGGATAAATTGTGCATCTTATATTAAAAGGCTGAAGGTACTCACTTATGCACATGTACTTTGCATTTAATTATGTAGATTTATATGTTTAATTGTAGATTAACATATATGTATATAAGTCCTATTTCAGGTTTGTGGCCCCCCGAACCGGGTCTGTAGGAGTAATCTATTCTGCTTTCCAAAAAACAGATTCACAAATGTTCTCCTAGTTTATGCAATACTTTTTAGAAAAGATTTATTTTGTGTTTATCAGTTGTTTTGCCTATGTGTATACCACATGTAGTAAGTGTTCACATAGGCCAGAAAAGGTAGGATGCTCCTGGAGCCTGGAGTCATAGATGTAATGTATGAGCTACCTGCTGTGGGTGCTGGGAACCAAGCCCAAGTCCTCTGCAGAGAGCAGCGAACACTCATAACTGCCAAGCCATCTCTCCAACTTTTTAGGCTGTAATTTTAAAGTCTGCTTCCGAAATCTAGGAATTTTAAAATTTGAAGACTTTTTAATTACATAGAAGGAATACTGCAAAATACAATGTTTGAAAGTGTAGAATGATGTAAAATATGTCTGTGGGAAAAACAAGTTGTGATTGTTCTTATAACTTTGCTTTTGTTTATATAACCTGATTTTTAATGGATTTTAATGAGCGTTTACCAGGGTAATTATGGTGCTTTGTTCTCGGCTGTGCAGTGCTGTGTTGTCTGAGAGAGGGACTTACTGTGACTGACGCTCAGGTTGACTAAGTGGTCACTTGAACCAGTACCTCCTGCCTGAGCCTCTTAGCTCTGGAGATGACGAGTGTACACACACTCCCCTTTCTCCTTAGCCTCTCCACACCTTTCCTTTTTCGTTTTTTAAATAGGCTGGGATTGAAGGCGCAAGTTTATTATGAAGCCAGGCATGGTGGTGCACACCTTTAATATTAGCACTAGAGATGCAGAGGCAGGCAGATCTCTGAATTCGAGGACAGCCAGGCTTCATAGAGAAACCCTGTCTCAGAAAAACAAAAGAAAACAAAAAACCAACAACAAAACATTTATTATGAGAGTCAGATAAACTAGTTAAATTGTCAAAACAACAACAACAAAAACTTTTGGAGGCTGGAGAGATGGCCCAGTGGTTAAGAGCACTGGCTGCTCTTTCAGAGGACCTGGGTTCAGTTCCCAGCACCCACATGGTAGCTCTCAACCATCTCTAACTCTGATTCCAGAGGATCCAGTGCAGACTTCTAGAAGCATCAAGCACACTAGTGGTGCACAGATGTACATACAGACAAAACACTCGCATAAATAAAAGTATAAAGTTAATTAAAAAATTTAAGTTAGCCAGGCGGTGGTGGCACTTGGGAGGCAGAGGCAGACAGATCTCTATGAGTCTGAGGCCAGCCTGGTCTACAGAGTGAGTTCTGGAGCAGCTGGGTCTATACAGAGAAATCCTGTCTCAAAAAACCAAAACAAAACAAAACTTAAAACCAAATTTTATTTTGTAAAAACACAACTCTTAAAGTGTGACTTATAACAAATCCTAGGTTCTAGATTTGACAGAGCCATAGTCAGAAGAGGTAACATTAAGTTTCTAAAGCAGATTTTATTGACTAGCAGGTGTTAAATAAAATGTTAATATGTTAAATAGCATGGTCTGTTGTGATACATTCTGCATGAATTCGCAGTGTCAGTGGATATCCTGACTTGTAGGTTAACCCAGACTTTTTCCCCATGTGATATACAAGGAGGATGTGTAAGATCTTTCTCAGACTGTAAATTTTTACCATCAGTAGCTAATGGCAACCTCACAGTCTGCCAAATTTGTAAGATACTGGAAACATTAAATTGCTACCCTTACTGCTCTGTGTCTGTCTCCTAGAAGTAACTATCTTTAGACGTAGTTTCAAATCCATATCACTAAGAGAAGTTAAAGCTAATGTTAATTGGCTGTGGCTTAGTGACTAAAACATAAAATAAATCTCTAAGAAATGAGGAGTGGAATGTAAGTAGCTCATTTAGTATACTTGTATCAACTCTTTTGGTATTTTGGTCTTTTACACTTGCCTAGAAGGAATTAATTGAATTTAACAGCATTTATAGTAACAACTTACATATTTAATGGAAGTTAAAGCCTGCTAGATCATATATTGCAGAATAGCTATTATTAATCTATAATTTCTTTAACCACATGGTAGTTTATCATAAAGATTCAGAACTTGGATGTGTGGTACGTGCCTGTAATCCCAGGACTTGGGAGGCTGAGGCAGGAGGATGGCAAATTCAAGGTTACGTATATAGCAAGACGCTATCACAGTAAAAAAGCTGCAAACTGTAGATAGGGTCCCTGCCACAGTCCTCATTATGCTTCTTGCTGGTTATCTGTATGTCATGCATCATTTCTGTATGACTCCATTACTCCTTGTTAAAAGGTAGAACTACTTGTTCCCAGGTAGCTAGTTGAAGAAAGCTGCTGTTCCTCAGGATTCAGTTGTCCTGTATCAGTAGTCATTACAGCAAAAAGTTGAAGTTTGCTCCTGATAAGTTCTGACTGCTTTTTTCCTTTGTTGTTTTTGCTTTGTTTCCTAGAGAGGTCAAGCTGAATTAACAAAACCTTTTTTTTTTTTTTTTTTTTTTTTTAAAAATTTGGTGGTTTTTTTTTTTTTTAATCAAGGAAAACACCATGATTTTGTTCATGTATTTACTCAAGCATTTCCATGAAGTGTTTGCAGTATAAACACTGTGGTATTGTGTCAGTGCCTGAGAACCAAAAGGTAGAGCTGGCTGGTCTGTTTTCACTTCATTACTTGAATGTGGTAGGAAATAAACGGCACAAATGGGCGAGACAACAAATTAAAGTTCGGTTTGTCACGATAAAGGGGTGAACACAAAATCATGGCTGTTCTAGGAAACTGGTATTAGAGCAGCTAAACTTCCTTACGTTTGCATCTGTAATTCCTTTGTAGCCTAAGTCAGAGGGCAGGCATTACATTTATAATGTGACTACATTCAAAGTTGTACTCTATGATAGTAAATGTAAGTTGACAGGTTCAAAAGTATTTTAGTGCAATATATTCCGATTATTTGATTTCATTTATTTGTTTATTTTGGTTTTTCGAGACAGGGTTTCTCTGTGTAGCTTTGGAGCCTGTCCTGGATCTCGCTCTGTAGCCCAGGCTGGCCTCAAACTCACAGAAATTCACCTGGCTCTGCCTCCCGAGTGCTGGGATTAAAGGCGTGTGCCACCACTGCCTGGCTGCTGTTTCTTTTTTATTAGCCAAAATATTGTAGGACCAGGCTATACATATATCTGTTACTAAATAATTCTCCGTGAAGCATGTCTGTTTTCAAAGGCATTGTGTTTGAATGGATTTTCGGTTTCCTTAATAAGGATCTGATTTGTATGCATTAAGACAAAAGGCAGTTTTCTGTTTATTGGTGGATCTTCCTGGCAACCTTGTGAGGTAGGTAGAGGAGACACTGGTATCAGCTCTCTTTTACTGATGATGAGTACTAGTCCAAGAAGCCCAGAGTTTCATTTCAAAGAAGTGGTGGCCTGGGCTTGGATTTTTTAGTCTGAAGTCCAGAGGTTTCTACCACATGCAGCAGTCCTGTCAGCCTTTTGCTTCAGGTGATCTTGCCGCTCTTCTTTTGTTTGTTTGGGCTTCTTTCTTTTTTTGGAGGGGAGATAATTAGTGTTGCTTAAAGGAACCGTTTAAGCTCCTTGGACGTTTTGAAAAGTTTCCAGTTGCATAGTAGGATAGGAGACCTTTACTTCATAAAAAGAATTTGAGGTAGCCGTATTAAAGGGGGAAGAAAGTTTGGTGTAAGTGAAACTTTTCTTGAACAGTTCATGGTACAGATAGTTGAGGGCTTGCTGATTTGTGAAGTTTCTGGTGAAGTATTATCAGGATATGCTAATGTCCTAATATGAATCTTCATGATTAGCCTTTTCTTTATATTCGTTTCCATTGACTTATAGACACTTTTAGATGTATTAAATTATAGGGAATTGGAAGTTATTTTAAGTAACTCATTTACTACCTTTCAGAATGTTAATTTGGAACAACTTCAGTATCTGTAAGGGCTTCTTGTGTAAAAAATAAAAGAGTTTCAAGTTGGTAAATGATTTATGCTGATAGTTACTGGGATGTGCTGCGGATTAAAACAAAAAACCCTCTAGTAGGGAATATACTGCAGGTAACTCTTAGAGAATCGTGGGTTTTGACTCACAGTGCATAAACGGCTCCCAAGGCTTTGGCATGTGATAGGCAGCACATGATGATGAGGGTGTGTGCTAAAGAAAAATTGCTCACACCATCACATCACAAGCTCCGGAGCAGAGAGAGAGGTCTGGGCTCTCACAGTTGTCTTCCCTGGCACTTCCTCCTAAAGTCTATGCTCGCTCCCAGAAGTGCCACTCTGGGACCACTCCTTAACAGATAGGTCCCTCATCTTCACATTTCTTTCTTGATAGTGCTGTGAGTAAGGGGAATATTTGATGGATATGGTAGAATATTTTTGTCTTTTTATCCTGCAGATAATTTTTCTTTATGGTTATTATCTTTCATTATTTCTAAAAATATTTACATAATGTTGAGATAACTGACTTTCCAGTTTTTGTTGTTTTTAAAGCTCTTTCAATAGTGGCAGTGTAACAGTAAGAGTATGAATTCTGGAACTGTATACTCTGGGTTCAAATTTGGGCCCTACAGTTTAATAACCTGATAAATTTAGTGTGCTTCAGTATTCTCATTTGTATAATGGTTGGTTTGTTTTTTAATTGTCTACCTAATAAGATTGTGCAACATTCAATGAGACAATATTAAATATTTTGAGACAGTATTTCCTTTAAATATTTTTTTGGAGCAGGGGTCATTTCAAGACAGGGTTTCTCTGTGTACTCCTCGCTGCTTTGGAACTCACTCTGTAGCCCAGGCTGGCCTTGAACTCAGAGATATGCCTGCCTCTGCCTCCTGAGATCAAAGGTGTACACCACTACACCCAGCATCCCTTAAATATTTTTAAGCATGCCTAATCTATACTAAGCACTTGTTAATAAATACTAAACATTACTGAGCATTAGTGCTATGCAAGGTTATAGAAGGAAAAATTCTATCAATATAATATTTAAGATGTTTGTGTTTTCAAACTTTTGAGCATTATTTCACAGGTTGGTTTTTTTGGTTTTTTTTTTGGTTTTTTGGTTTTTTGGTTTTTCCAGACAAGGTTTCTCTGTGTAGCTTTGCACCTTTCCTGGAACTCACCTGGTAGCCCAGGCTGGCCTCGAACTCACAGAGATCCACTTGCCTCTGCCTCCTGAGTGCTGGGATTAAAGGCGTGCGCCACCACCGCCCGGCTTTATTTCACAGTTTTAAAGGTAGTGTGAGTACACATTCAGGTTCACTTGGGATGGTGATCCAAAAATAAGTTATGTTAGTGTGATTGTGGACAGCACCTTCTCTTTTTACTCTAAAAAGCATTTTGGTTTGGATGAGAAGTTACATGGTCACAACCTCACAGATCTGCATGTTCTGACCAGAAGTGGACCTTGGTTAGGTTGTAGGCCCAGAAAGAACACTGCTAAGAATACTGGGCCTGCTGAAACTTTTGTAAGAGTATGTAGAAGTCTAGATTTCTTTTAATGTTCACCCAATTTTCATCATTAACTGCTAATTTAGCTTTTGTAAAAAGCAAAAACTTCACCAAAAAACATGTCGTTTTTTTTTTTTTTTTTTTTTTTTTTTTTTTGGTGCTGAGGATCGAACCCAGGGCTTAAACCTGTAAATCTTATAAGTAAATTATATCCTAGTTTTTAAATGTACAGATCAAATGATGCTTCTTGCACATATGCCATAATTAATGTAGAGAACCAATTTTAATGTGGAAACTTAACTTTTTTAAAAAAATTGGTTAATATATCAGACTTTTTAGGGATTTTGAGTTTGTTACTATACATATTAAAGACATAAGGTAGGAATGAATGGTCCTATTTAGTTGCCTCCAGAAGTCTGAAGAGTATGTTTAGACTAGGAAAAATGAAGAAGTAGTATTAAATTGGCAACACTGTTGTAGCCTTTGAAATCCTTTTTTATTGTTTCTTCATCATCTTCATATTTATTATTATTATTATTATTATTATTATTATTATTGTGTGTGCATGCATGCATTTGTGTGGGTGCCTATGCCACAGAACACATTTGGAGGTCTGAGGACAACTTTGGGGAGTCGATTCTCTCTTTCTACCTTTATGTAGGTACTAGAGGTTGAGTTCAGGTTGCCAGGCTCTCAGAGCAAGCACCTCTACCCACTGCTCCATCCCACTGGCCCTAGTTTTGTTGGTTTTGGTATTTTGTTTGTCTTTTGTGACAGGGTTTCTCTGTGTATTCCTGGCTGTCACAGAACTCACTCTGTAGATCAGGCTGGCCTTGAACTCAGATCTTCCTGCCTCTGCCTCCGCCTCCAGAGTGCTGAGATTAAAGGCTTGCACTACCAATGCCCATTTTTTGAACAGGGTTATATGTAACTCCAGCTGGCTTCAGACTCACTATGTAGCTGAGGATGACCTTGAACTCCTACTTATCTTTTGCCTCCACTTCCCAAGTACTTGGATTAAGGTTTGCACCAGTATATCTGGTCTTGGTTTCTGAAAGTGCTGAGAATGGTATCATTACAACAGTTAAAAATGAAACTGAATGTGTAGTGGCTGGAAGTGTGGAGCCAGTGCTTTACCAGAAGTATCTTCATGTCTTCTGTAGCTTGGATTTCCTGAACTTTGCAATGTAAATTAATTTTTTAATTGTTTTGTTTTCCTTTTAAAGACTGTTTTAAAGAAGTCATTCATATACGTCTGGATGAACTTCTCCGTGTTTTAAAATCTATAATGAATAAGCATCAGAACCTCAATTCTGTAGATCTTCATAATGCTGCAGAAATGCTTACTGCAAAAGTAAAAGGTAAGGAAGATGTCCTAAGGGTGGGCCACTGAGGGCAAAGAGGATCCACGCTGACTGTATGTCCACCCTCATGGATTTGTCTGAATAAAGAATTTTACATATTTTGATATATAAATATTCCACCAATTCACACCTAAAGATTTCTTAAAAGTAAAAACTGTTAGGCATGGTAAAAATTCATACTTCTACCAAACAACCAGTGTTTGAAATTTCAGTTTTGTCAATGAGTTTACCCCCTTTTAAGGTTGTTTATTACTATCTACAGACCCTTGGCTAAGTGAAGACAGTAGTGTTAGAAAATGGTCATTTGTAGTGACTTCAGATGGAGAACAGCAAGGCTCAGTTAGGTATGTGAAAAGGAAATGACAGCTTTAATCAGGTATGTGTGGAGATATATAATACTAAAACAGAATTAAGTATTAGGACATTGGCCTCCGTAATGACAGCCACTTGAAATTGCTAAAATTATTCTGGACTACAATATATAAGAAAGGCTAGGTGGAGGGAATATTAGCTAGATTAGGAAATTGTGAGAAATAATGGACTAGATAAAAATTGCAGATGTGAGCTTGAGGTGGGCCATGGTAGCTGGTAGGATGCCAGGCATTTGTCAGGAGGTGTTTGAAGATGAAGGCTGACAGGAAACCAGGGTTGGAGAAGATGGACAGACTGGAGGAAGGCCTGCCAGGCAGCAAGAGAGATGGAGGTTCAGAGGTGCAGCCTTTAAGAAGTGCTCATCAGAGTGAACTGCCAGTGACCAGGCAGCATGGCTTCCAGTAATGCACTGTAAAAAGTGGTGTGTGGACAGTCAGAGGCGGGTAGGTGACCGGGCCAGGCACCCCGGGGCACAGCAGGCCGCCCGTGCTAGTGAAGGAAAGACTCACCAGAAGGACAGACTCCCAGTCCAGCAGTTGGACAGATGAGGTGCGGGCACGAACAGCTGCTGTGCTGGCAAGGGTGAGGCTGCAGAGGGCCCTGTGGGAGAACTCTGGGGTGAAGAACCTGAGGATGCTGGATATGCTCATATGCAGAAAAGGCAAGAAGGCAGTGTCGAGGGAGAAGGCAGAAAGGAAATAAAAACCTTTCAATAAAAATGTACTCAATCCCCCCCCCCACACACACACACACACACACTTCTTTTCTGACTTAAGACTTTTCCTGTTTGTTGGTTTCCTTTTTTGTAGTTGAAGTACTGGGAGGGAAAAGTGCTGTAGACACTTGAAGTGGAAAACGAGCAGCTTGTTTTGTGCCTTTTAAAATGTGCTTAGTAACCAAATTTGTTTTCAAGTAGATTGTTTACAAGTGCCATTTAACTTTACTTAGATATGGAAATTTGTGTCTATAGATAGTAAAATTTCCATGCTTGGAAATAGGGACTTAGTTCAATTGTTGTTAGTGGCTATTGTGCGTAGTCAGGATGTCCTGGGGAAGGAGTGCACCAGCATGTGGCTGGTGTCCACATTCCAGAATCAGACCTGAAGAGAGTGCTGCTCCTAATGTAGAAGTCTTTTGAATAGTATTTCCCAAGATGGCTGTCTTATACTCAGAATTATTGCCACTATTTTCCTGGGGATGAAATTGGAAAGAGGAAGCTAAAATTCATTTGTTGGTAACAAACTCTGTTTCTGTAAGATTCCAGTGAAACCAGAGAATGTTGAAAGGGTTTTTTGTTTTTGTTTTTGAGGCCCTCCACAAATACTGAGTTACCTGCAAAATTGAGGTTAAATCAGAATGTATTTAATAGTAATTTAGTTTAATTAATAGTAATTTAGAAGGCAAGGAATAGGTAGAAACCATTTCTCTGAATGTAGGAACCAAGAAGTCTAAATATGTTGATATTTCCATCTTTGGTGCAGGGGATCCCTATAAATGTACATTCCTATTTTCTTCATTTGAGGAGAAACTTCAAGAAAAACTATTGTGTGATAGGATCAGAAAGGTGTAGGAACGTAGGAATCACCTAGATCATCATCCAGTCTTAGCTCACTAGTTATATTTTAAAAAACCCCAGTGACCTGAGCATTAACTGTCAAATGGCAGTTTTCAAAAATTGCCAGACTATTCAAATTTTAAAAAAAACAAAACATAACACAGAATAACTGAGGACTGTGTAGCCTGTCTGTGTCGCCACAGGTTTGAATTCACGCAGTGTATC
This sequence comes from Peromyscus aztecus, assembly GCA_902168405.1. Classification (NCBI taxonomy): domain Eukaryota; kingdom Metazoa; phylum Chordata; class Mammalia; order Rodentia; family Cricetidae; genus Peromyscus; species Peromyscus aztecus. The sequence goes on from CABHPQ010170861.1 coordinate 17,193, forward strand.
TAGTTCTAAAACAGAATCTTTCCTGTGGCCTTTTTTTTTTTTAACTGTAAACATGGAATTTACCTTGTAATAACTTTAAAAAGAACAATTCTTAGCTTTCTCCCATTCATTCTGGCAGTGATTTGTAGTTCCTGTGTCTCTTTCTGTTTCCAAGCAGGAAGTGCAGTTGACAAAATATTTGCAATATGGTAAGAGAGATACAGCCTATTTTTGAAGCAGATAAAGACGACTTCAGACGTCAGTAATTTATGATGTACTTAGTATTTTCAACTGTTTAGGTCAGTTTTATTGATAATACAAATGAAAAGAATTTTTTTGTGTTTTTCATCTATATATTGCCCTGTCTCCAAAAATTGGCAAACAGAAAAAGAAAAACCTTAATTACACACACATTTTTGAAGCCTCATCTTTCTGGTCTATAAACCTAATTTTTCAACATGTAGTTCATTCATACAGTCAAAATGCAGGTGGCTCAGAGGGTATTGCTTTTTCAGACCTTAGCCATTCATTCTAGTCCTGAGATAGACCATGACTGTCACTGATTTCTTTTGAATCTTTCCAGAGATACATCACACACATAAACGAGCAAATGTGTACAGTTCTCCTTTTTAACCTCTTTGCTTTACAAATGATAGTATTTTTCTGCTTGCTCATTCGTCTGCACAGAAGGCGTTTCTCAGTTCTTTGGTTTTTATTTAATTTTTTTCAAAGCTGTGTGGTTATCCATAATGCTGACGGGCTGTAATTTAACCAGCTCATTCCTGTAGATGTTAACATTGTTTCCTGCTGCTGCTTCTGTGTGAAACCCTGCAAATTCCTAGTCCGTGGTATTGAGAGAGCTTGTGTGCTTATAGTTTTGGGTACTGCTGGACGTCCTCAGGCCCTGCCCTCTGCTAGTGTGAAAGGAGCTGATTCCCCTGCCTCCACCAGCAGTGCTAGTAATCAATATTCGTTACCTGGGCTTGTAGTGAAAACTGATATCTTGGTATAGGTTTGATCTGCATTTTCTCCATTTTGAGTGCAATTGAGTATGTTCCAAGAGTCATTTGTACATCCTTTTTTTGAATTGGTCTATTTCCTGTTTTTCTCTTGGTGTTTGATATTTTTAAATATGAATAACTTATAGAAGCTTTGTATTTCTAACATTAGCTATTTACTATAGGTTATAACTTTACTCGCTCTGTGCTTTATCTTTTTATTTATTTTCGCATTTTAAAGCATCAGTCTTTTTTATAGTTTTAATAGTTTTATTTTGTTTTGAGTTTTAATAGTTATTAGAATTATAGAATTATAGTTATAGAATTATTAGAATTATAATAGTGAGTTTTAGTTATTAGAATGGCCTTCTTTACTCCGACGTTTCACCATTCTCTAGGTCTTTTTTCCTAAAGCTTTTATGGTATCATTTGTTAAATTTAAATCTAAATCTCAGAGAGGCAAAATGTATTCTTTTAAATGAAGCTAGTAGTAGTAGGAATGAAAAGAAAGGAAACATTTTAGAAGCAAAACTCTGAGCTAAGCAATGTATAGGAAAAAGCAAGAGGAAAGTAGAAGAAACGTGTGAAAGAAACTATTGTAAATGTTGGTCTGTAGCATATAGCACCTAGAGAAATGGTTCCTCAGTAGTATAGAAATGATAAGTTCTCTGGGGCTAGTAAGATATAGAGGGAGCAGCCTAAGATAAGATCTGTATGAGGTAAAAATGTCTGCTGATGGGTACAGAACTGAGGTAGGGTGCACATATCTACTGAATTCCAGGCTTAATATTTGTTTCTCATTCTGTCCTTGATATGGTGTTTTGCAGGTAAAGAAAGTAAATTTAGATAATCTTTCAGTACTGGAAGTGGTCAAGGTCAGACTTGAACCCTTGTCTGAAACCCCAAAGCTTTACTCTTCCATGTATTTTAACAAATAACTTTTAAGAGAGTAGAATATTTCATGATAGAAGGAAGTGGTTAGTTTTGTAATAATTAGTAATTATAGCTAATGTTATTTAGGTTGTTAAACTCTTTACATGGATGACCTCACATGATCAGCACAATTCTGAGATTAATAAATCTGTCAGATCAGCTCTCCCTCAGCAGATAAGGAGGCTGAAGTGTCCTAAGAGGTTTGTCCCAGGTTGTGTGCAGAGTAAGTGGTAAAACAGCTGAAAGTTGAAGATAAGTAAGGAGATTGAAGACTAAGGTAAAGAACACTTTCAGTTTTCACTATGGAAAGTTGATAGTGCTGTTTGAGTATGTTCTTCCAAGGTCATTTAGTTCCCACAGCAACTTCTGAAGTTACAATTCATCTCACTTTATAAATGAGGACACTGGGGCTAAGATGTTAGTGTTTTGTGTGTGGTAAGAGAGAGAATGAAGACTTGGCCTAAGTAGATTGTTGTAGAACCTATCTTCTTACTTAGGAGTCAGCAGTGAGAGCTAGAGGGCTCGGTGTGGTCTGTGGCTTCCTTCAGCAGAATGTTGATTGAACTCGGACCAAACATTGACTGAAAAATAATGTTGGTACAGGGTTCTGAACTAGAGAATGAGAAGGTATAACATTGTCCAAAGACTTTTTTGAGATGGAGCAGGAGCAACAAGAATAAAGCATATAGAAATACAGAGCTGCTTTGAAGGAGAGGGAAAGGCAGTCACTGGAATTCTCATTGGGTGACTGAAACCTTGTTCAAGTAGGGAGGAAGACAAGGAAGATGGATCAAAATAATTACCTTTTCATTACTTTTACAGTCATTATAATAATTATTTGTATCTCCCAATTGTATTTAATGTCATGAAAAGATATACCTATAGGAAAGGAAGAATAATTATGAAAATTGGGATAGTGTTATAAAGTACTCTCCAATGAAAAATTAAAGTGGTTTTGTTGCGGTCGAATGGACATACAGCAAGCTGCTCCTGTGTTAATGCTACTGCTTAGTAAATGCTGCTGCATGGACAGTCCTGTTGGGATTCTCCTCTCTGCCTGTCCTCTTCTCCTTGACAGACAGATTCCGCTGTTCTGTGTATTCATTTCCACTCTATTCAAAGTACTTCTAATTTCTCTTTGTATTTGACCCATGGGTTATGTAGACAGACACTATTTAATTGCCAAGTGTTCAATAATTTTTCAGAAATTTTTTTCTTCTAATCTGATTCCATGTAGTCAGAGAGTATATTTTGAATAATTTGAACAATTATGTTTATTGAGAGGTGTTTTATGGCTGTGTTACTAAACATCCACTTGATAAGAACTTGTGTTTTGTACATTTTGCTCCTTGGTAGAGTTGTACAAAAATATCTGTTTTGTCAAGTTGGTTGATGAGTATCATTCATTATTCTGGATCCTTCCTTATTTTATGTTTCCTGTCACTTATTGAGAGGAGTATTAAGATGTCTTTCACTGAGAATGTATCCATTTTTCATTGTGGTTATGTCAGTTTTTGCTTTATGAATTTTGCAGCTCTATACATTTATAAATATGTACATAAATTTATAAAATTGTTATGTCCTCTTGCTTAACTGATCCTTCAGATTATAACATTTTAAAAAATACCTCTGGACATGTCCTTTGGAAATCTACTTTGTGTAATATGAGGCAGTAAACTGAGGCAATTGTAAGCTTATCATGGTTAGTTTCTTGTCTGTCAAAAATTCCTGCCTATTAGCTGGGTATGTTGACATACGCCTTTAATCCCAGTGCTGGAAAGGCGGAGGCAGGCAGATCTCTGAGCTCAAGGCCAGCTGGTTTAGAGAGCAAGTTCAAGGACAGCCAGGCTACACAGAGAAAGAAGCCCAAATCCTGTCTTAAAAAAACAACAACAAAAAGATTACTGCCTTTTGTTGCCTAATAATCTAATGTCTTTAAAATGGTTTCTTCTTCAGTTTTGTACAGGATTTTATTTTGTTTTTTAGTTATTTTAGGCAGAAGTGGAGTCTGTTTCTCCAACTTGACCAGGGCAAAGATCTAGAAACATTCTTATTATTTGCACTGACTGATTCTTAAGTTTTTCTTTTTTTATAAGGGATATATAGAAAAATTTGAAAGGTAGGGACCTGAGTGTCCCTACCCTGTAGTCTACAAAGGAGTATCTATACTGATTAATTTCACAGTCACTGTTTAGATGTGCTGGATCATCGAATGCACACATTAATCGGCTGCAGTTCCAGCTACTTCTATGCAAACTGATGCTTTTGCACGATTTCCTTAATAAGGAACTTAAGTGTTCTGCCCATTTTGTATATTAGATTTTAAGTTTCTGAACCTTTTAATGTGTTTTGAAGTAATAGTGATTAAGAGTAAATGACTTTGTATAAATCTAGTGTTAAACCTATTTTCTTCCACCACTTACTGCAACTGATCTTTGCTTATAGCTGTGAACTTTACAGAAGTTAATGAAGAAAACAAAAACTATCTATTTCAAGAAGTGTTTTCCTCCATTGAAACTTTGGCATTGACCTTTGGAAATATGTAAGTAAAGACTGTCACTTAAGTTAGTGCACCTGAATGTCGTAATGAGAATATATAGTCCATAATGTGTAGGAGATAGGAAAAATCAAATACTAAGTAGTATCACATGGCATCTCAACTTGACAGGAGCTACCTTCTGTGTTGCTTTACTGACTGTACTTGCAGGTATCTGTAGAACTCTTAGTAGCAGCCTCCGTTTGCAAGGGGCTGTGTCTGGTTTGTGTGATGAGATTCCTAGGTGTTTCTTAAAGCAATTTATTCTAGATGTAGATTGAAAGTAAGAGACAGAGACGTGTAATAACTTGTCTTTTTATTTCCATGCTTTCCTTAACCTCTCTGGACAGCCTCACAAACTTCCTTATGGGGGATGTGGGCAATGATTCCGTACTACGACTGCCTGTTTCTCGAGGAAGTAAGGTAGGCCCAGTCTCTGAAAGCCAAGTCTCTAATATTTTTAACTTACTATCACAGCTGCTTTCTGATGTGGATCTTAGTATTAATCTGACGGGGTTAAACTTTATAGATTACCTTACCATTTTGAGGCTAAACAAAGCAGATTAGTTCATTTTATATATAATAAAATGGTCAGCTTCTGTAGTGGTAATTTGGTTATACTTTTCTAAGTGATGCGGTATTAAGAAAGCAGCCTAACTATTCATGAATTTGATGGTATAGGGTCCAAAACTTGAGTGAAGAGCTTTTTGGGGGGAGTGGGGGGATATGGGTGTGGGTATATGTATTATGAGCATGTGGAGACAAGAGATGGACATAGAAAATAGCTTCCTATCCTCTTTATATAGAAAGGCAAACTAAGGTTAGGTAAACCTAAAAGTGCAGTCCAATATCATCCACCTACTAGAACTGAACTTTAGACCCTGGTGTCTTTGATCCCTTTTGCATTGAATCTGCAAATCCTGTTGCCCAGCAATGTAGATCAGATTTGTCTAAGAATTTATTTAGCCATATACCTTTAGTCCCAGCACTTGGGAGGCAGAGGCAGGCAGATCTCGGTGAGTTTACGCTAGCCTGGTCTACATGGTGAGTTCCAAGCCAGCCAGAGCTACATATGAGACCTTGTTTTTAAACAAACAAAACAAAACAAAAAACAATCAAACAAAAAATTTATTTAGCAACTGGGATGATATTTTTAAACACTGTCTAATAAGCTATAGCCATTACATGTAGTTCTTTAAATTTAAATTGATAAATAAAATTAAAAGTTCACTTTCTAGTTGATTGGCCATATTCTAAATGTTTGAGTAGCTGTATGTAACTGGTATACACACACACACACATAATATAATATGCATGGCATTTTTATCATGGGAAATTTTATACTAAGCTGCCTAAAAAACTTGAAAAGACGTGTACCTGTGATAAAATGGCAAAAGATGGCTAGGTGTTCTCTTATGTTTGAAGTCTATTGTAACTGCTTCTTTAACTTCTGAACCTTTTTAGATCTGTAGAATTTGAAGTTTTATATGGATTCGTTGATTTTTAACTAATCAGATAAAATGAGTTTGTTCATTGTTGAATCTTGGGAACTATAATTCTTGCAATGTTGTGGTATTTAAACAGACTTCTTAGGCCCTTTGAGTTTTAAATACTTGAAATTCTTGAGCAGGAATTATGTCAGCATAATAAAATTGAGAACAGAATTTTGGAAGCAGCGGTTTGTTGTTTTCTGGTCTAATCTTAAATTTGTTTTCTTTCATGTGTTAAGTCTTTTGAAAACATTTCTGTGGACTCGGTGGACTTACCCAGTGAAAAAGGTAGTGTTCAGGTTTTGATTGGATATTTTGCATTTTCTCTCAATAAGTATTTTGTATTGCTTAATCTCTTTGTACTTTGTAATCTAGTGTATTCATTTTTAATATAAAATGATATGGAAAGTTTTACATATAAAACATAAAGAGAGCCAGGTAGTGGTGGTGCACATCTTTAATCCCAGTATTCGGGAGGCAGAGGCAGGCAGGTCTCTGAGTTGGAGGCCAGCCTGCTCTACAGAGTGAGTTCCAGGATAGCCAGGACTACACAGAGAAACCCTATCTCAAAAAAACAAAGTGTGTGCATGTGTGTGTGTGTGTGTGTGTGTGTGTGTGTGTGTGTGTGTGTAAAGAGAAACCTTGTTTGAGTAGATGATGTGATGATGTAAACAGATCATAATTACATACAGATTTTAACTCAACAAATAATAGAAATACATATTAGTATAAAAATACAGGGGCTGGAGATACGGTGACTCAGTGGTTAGAGCACTCACTATTGCAGAGGACCTGGAGTGGTTTTCCAGCACATACATGGCAGTTCACACCCCTCTGTACCTCTAGTTTCAGGGGATTACTCCTGCTTCATGCATATGGTGCCAACCAGACATACATTCGGGCAAAACATACATGCACATAAAGTAAAAATAAATACATTTTTAAAGATTGAAAATACAGTAAAATTTTAAGTATAAACAATAGCATTTTATAGACTTATCCTTTGAATTTTTAACTAGTTTTTGCTGATTAATTCCTAAGGACCCAACTACTTTGTTTTTAGAATTATTATGGGCTCATACTTAACATATACTTATTTTGATGTTTGTAATTTCAGGAAATTTCTCCCCTATAGAACTAGACAACTTGCTGTTAAAGAACACTGACTCTATAGAATTGGCTTTGTCATATGCTAAAACGTGGGCAAAATATACCAAGAACATAGTGTCGTGGGTTGAAAAGAAGCTCAACTTGGGTGAGTTCTCTGTTAGAGCATCTGATTAACTTTCAGTGTTAGCGCTAACTTGTTTGTCATTCGTTTTCTGCAGACTTTTAAGTATTATTATTGCTAACTAGTGTTTATTTCATTTTAATAAATAGAATTTTTCTTGCGATAGGCTTTCTTATACTAAATATACATACTAAACATTTTTATAGGCACACAAAGACAACACTGTCTCTGCCTTTAAAGAGGCCTTCCTATGATGGGTGAGGAAGTGTAATCCATAATAGTAAAAGCAGCGGAGAGCAATAGTGGATGCATAAGCAGAAAGAAAGGAAGTGTGGAGAAACAGCAGCTCAGTAGTTTTACAACTGAGAAAATGTTTTCGAATCTGTTACCTTACCTAACCCCTAATACTTGGAAAATAGGCAAGACAGGATTGTTATGCCCTTTTTTTTTTTTTTTTTTTTTTTTGGTTTTTTTCAAGACAGGGTTTCTCTGTGTAGCTTTGCGCCTTTCCTGGAACTCGTTTTGTAGACCAGGCTGGCCTCGAACTCACAAAGATCCGCCTGCCTCTGCCTCCCAAGTGCTGGGATTAAAAGCGTGTGCCACCACCGCCCGACTGTTATGCCCATTTTATAGCAACTTTCCTAAGGGGCACAGCAGATTTGCTTGTGAGCATGTGGCGTATTTGGAGGGACATAGGAGTCATCAATGCCTGTGCTCAGACCGCATTGGGGTAGGTGTCGTTCTGAGAGGTGAGAGTCGTGCATGTGTGTTTGCAAAGTTCCCCAGTTGATTCTGGTGAGCAGTTAGATTAAGAATTGCTTCCAGCCAGGCGTTGGTGGTGCACGCCTTTAATCCCAGCACTCGGGAGGCAGAGGCAGGCGGATCTCTGTGAGTTCGAGGCCAGCCTGGGCTACCGAGTAAGCTCCAGGAAAGGCACAAAGCTACACAGAGAAACACTGTCTCGAAACACCAAAAAAAAAAAAAGAATTGCTTCCTTATATCATGATGCATGTGTGATCACCTTTAATTGAAGAAGCACAAATAATTTTAGAGTTATATATAGAGAAAAAATGTTAATTTTTGTCTTTTAACTTTCAGAATTGGAGTCCACTAGAAATATTGTAAAATTGGCAGAGGCAACTAGATCTAGCATTGGAATACAAGTAAGTGTCTGTGAACTCCTCAGGTTCTGTAAGAGACTACTCAGTTAAACTCCCAATCAGCTCATAGAGAAAAGGACTTATTGAAAGAAACTTAAATTTAAATGGCTATTCCTTATGATGAAACTAGAGTATTTACAATTTTGTACAAATACCTATTTTGAAACTAATTTACTAACTAGTTCATAATTTCAGTATTTTTCTCCACAGATATGTCATTTTACTAGAGAAAGAAATCTAAAGTTGTCTTTTTGAAGGACAGGGATATATCTAGAACTCTAGTGTTATTTTTTTTTTTTTTTCTGACATGTAACATTAGAGATTGAGCTGCAGCATATCAGGCAGGTGCCTCTAGAACTGTGCTCTTACACACCTTCCCTTTCCACTTGAAATTCTAGGAGTTTATGCCTCTGCAGTCCCTCTTTACCAATGCTCTTCTTAACGACATACACAGCAGCAACCTTTTACAACAAACAATTGCAGCTCTCCAAGCCAACAAATTTGTGCAGGTAAAAATGAATACATACTGCATAGTTTTAATAGAATACCTTTATAAAACAACTTACTTCTCTTTACTCTCCTTAATAGCCTCTACTTGGGAGGAAGAATGAAATGGAAAAACAAAGGAAAGAAATAAAAGAGCTTTGGAAGCAGCAGCAGAATAAACTGGTTAGTGTTATACTGGAGTTAGACCTGCAGTAAATGCACCATCTGTCTTACTCTGGGGTCCCTAAAGTGCTCTCTTACAATCTTTTTAATCATCTTTTCTGTGTAGCTCGAAACAGAGACAGCTCTCAAAAAGGCAAAATTGCTATGCATGCAACGGCAAGATGAATACGAAAAGGCAAAGTCTTCCATGTTTCGTGTGGAAGAGGAGCAGCTAAGCTCAAGTGCTGGATTAGCAAAAAATCTCAACAAACAACTAGAGAAAAAGCGGAGACTGGAAGAAGAGGCTCTTCAAAAGGTACCATTTTTGTTATGTGAAACTTGAATCAGTATACTCTGCTTAAGATTTGACCTCAAACCTTGCCAGGAGTTGGGTCACCAGGAAAGCATACTCCGGCTGCTGGGCCTCACCCAGAGTTTCTTACTCAGCTGGTCAAGAGTGGGGCCCTGACAAGTGTCACTTCTAACAAGTCCCCAGGTGACAGGGATGCTGCTGGTAGAGACCCACACTGTGGGAACCGCTGTGCTGGGATACTTGGGGGTTTGTGAAAGAAGCAGCTGAAAGAGGACAGTGGTGTCTGATTTTTGACTGGATTATTTATAAAGTGTACTTTTTAGGCCGCTTTGTGTTACACGCCTGCTGACAAGAATAGGCCAAGGCTTTGTATCGTTAATGTATATATTAAGTATAATTTGACAAAGTCTGTAAAATAAGTGGTAAATATAAGTAGGAAGTGCTTTTTAAAATAGAAATGGAGATACTCTGTATGCAAACAATATAGTAATTGCATATTACCCCTAGCAATTAAAATAGAATGTTCTTAAATTGCCAACCAAAATGCTATTTATCTTTAAATTATCTTACTTAAAATACATTTCATAGTACTATATTTAAAATAAAAATAAAAGATTTCAGAATTTTCATAAAGACTTCCCAGTTTTTTAAATATAGCTTTAACTGCAGTCAGTTTTTTAATATAAATTCTAGTGATTAGTGTTGTTTGTTCCTGTGATGTTCTTGAAGGTAGAAGAAGCAAATGAACACTACAAAGTCTGTGTGACAAATGTTGAAGAAAGACGGAATGACCTAGAAAATACCAAGAGAGAAATTTTAACACAGCTTCGGACACTTGTTTTCCAGTGTGACCTTACGCTTAAAGCTGTAAGTTGTTTCTTCATTATTTGAAAGCAACAGGGAAAAAGTCTTGGGATCTGATGAGTTTTGATTGCTGAGAGATTAAATTCTGAGACTCAGAACATACGGACTTTCAGTTTCTAATAGTGAGCTATAATTTGAGTTACCTTTTTCTTTCTTTTTATTGAGACAGGGTCTGGTAAAACTGAACCAAAAATGATTTATGTAAAGACAAAGTATCCTACATCACATTTTCATTTATGTCTTTAAAGTATTTTTTAGAGTTCATGTTCAACAGGCCCTTTTGGCATGTAGTTGACAATTGTATAGGTATGAATCTATTGACTTCCACCACAGTCGAGAACCAGACATTTCATCACTTAGTGTTGCCCATCCGTTGTCAGTCACTGCACATACACCTAATCCCTAGCAGTACTGATGTGTTCTCCATCTTGTTCATTATCTGCAAAAATGATAGAATAAGCTTTTTTGTATCCAAATGTTTCCCAACTTTTCCTGAGTATCTCATAAATGGACTCATAATGCATAACCTTTTGAAACAGGCTGCTTTCAACAGTCTACTATATCACAATGTTTATCCATTTACCAGGTGGACATTTGTGGTGTTTATAGTTTAGGGTCATGAATAAAGCTCCAAAAATATTTGTTGACAGGTTTTTGTTGAACATAGTTTTTACGTTTTAGAGAATACACAGAAGTGTGACAACTGTCAAATGCATGATTACTTCAGTAAGAAACTAATTGACGGTTTTCCAGAGTGGCTCTAATTGGTATGAGAATTCTAGCTCTGTTTCCTTGATATTCTGACATGCTTAGCTGCTCTAGTAGGTGTGTGGTAGAGATCTAATTTTGGTTTTCACTTATGTTTCCGAATAAGGGATGGGGAAGTAATGTAATTATATTTTAATTAGAATTTTATAATAGCATTAAAAATAGTTTCAAGGACTTATTTATAATTTGACTATTTTAAATTTTTCATTGCCTTTTTTGTTGTTGTATGATTGAGGTTGCATGTATTTTCTCTCATTCCAAAGCGTTTCTGTTATACTTTAAGCAGTGTCTTGTAGGGGAAAGTTCTTTATTTCAGGTCTGACTTGTTTGGGTCATGCTTTTGATGTTATGTCTGTCACTTACCCCAAGGTCATAGAGTTTCCCCCTTTGTTTTGTACTAAAAATTGTAGAGTTTGACACTTACAAATATAGTCCATATTGAGTTCATTTTTGTGCAAGGTGTGGCTTGAAGTTGGTTTTGGGCATATAGATGCCATATTAAAATCATACCTAACAGATTTTAACAAATACCTTTTTTAAGAAAAGAGGATAGTACCAGAGAAAAAAATTATTACTTCTGTTTCCCGATAGAAGAGAAACCATAACACACAAGATTACAAAGGGAATGGCAGCTTTGGCAGGCAGAAAGCAAGGGTGACCAGATTTAACTAAGTTTAAGTTGTTTTGTTTTTTTTAAAGACAGTATTTCTCTGTGAAACAGCCCTGGCTGTCCTAGAACTCATCCTATAGGCCAGACTGGCCTCGAACTCAGAAATCCACTTGTCTCTGCCTCTGAATCTTCACTGGAAATTAGATGTAGTCGGTGCATCTAGATTACACCTGTAATCCTAGCATTTGAGAGATAGTGGGTAGGAAAATCAAAATTCAGTCCTCCTTGGCAATATGGCAAATTTGAGGCCAGGCCCGAGCAACTTTGGATTCTGTCTCAAACAAAATGTAATAACCATAACAAAAAAGAATTTTAGTTGGAGCTCCCTCAAGAAAAGTAAAGTGAACAGAGACTACACATGGTTCAGATTGGCTACTTTGCAGAGTTCAGTGAGCTTTGGGAATGAGATGTGAGGCCTTCAGCTTTACTCTTGGCTCATTTTGGGCAGAGGAAATTGACTTGGTGTGGTAGATACATTGATTGGGACTATGAACTTGAGACTTACTAGTTCTGTATATGAAGATGTGATGTCCTCCAAGCTCTTGTCTTTTCAAGTGTAATTTCTCCCTGGCCAGCTTTTAAAGATGTTACAAATATCATCCAAAAATGTGGTAGATGGGGACATAATCAATACCGATGTCTACCTGTCCCAACACAATAGGTTGAAAACACTATGCTCTTTCCATTAAATTACTTTTGCATCTTTTCAGAATCAGTTGACCATATTTATACGTATCTACTTCTGAATTCTCTCTCTTGATTCTGTTGCTTTATACTGAAAATCAGATGTGAGCACAGTTTTATTATTTTTAAAAATTATATTTGAAATCCTTTAATGTTCTGTAAAATTGTTAGAATCAGCTTGTCTATATTAAATCTTATAAACATTTTCAGTGAGATGTATTAAGTCTTAGATCAGACTGTGAAGAATTAACTACATGTTTGTACATCTCTCCATTTATTTAGGTCTTTGATTTTTAAAATCAGAATTTTGTTTTCAACATAAGAATCTTTGACAGATTTTATTTATATCTATGTATTTACTTTGGGAGCTGTTATGAGTAATCTATACACACATACAAATTATATATCCATTCCACTTAATTTCAAATTCTAATTGTTTCATAATATTTAGAACCATAGATAATTTTGACACAATGTTTTTATCTTGGAATCTTGGTAAACGCCTTTATCTTAGGGATTTTTGTGGTTTTTCTACATAGAAAATCAAGCTGTTTGCAATAAAAGCAGTTTTATGTCTTTCTCCTTTATAGTCCTTTTATTTATTTTTTATTGCATCTTTAATTTCCCTGTAGAGCTGTCAGTTAAATAGGAATGGTGAGAAGAGATTTCTTTGTCTTAGTCTCGGTCTTCAAAGAAAAGCATTTAGTCTTTTACTATTTAAATAGGATGGTAGCTATAATTCCTAGACGCCCTGTATATAGTTAAGAAATTTCTTTTTTTCTGTGTGTTTGCTGAGTTTTTTCTGTGTATGTTACTCTGTGTGATCGTGGAGTTTATCTTCCTATTGCCCCTCCTTCTTCTCTTTCTTCCTTTTCTCCTCATTTTCCCTCCCCTTTCCCCTTTTACTATTTTTTGTGTTGGTTAATTAGGGTAATCTACTTTCATAAAATGAGGTGATAAAATATTCTTAACTTTTGTTTGGGGGAAGGGTTTATCAAATTTGTGTTATTTCTTCCTTATCTCGCAGCATGTGTGGTATCTAGGGTTGAGATTTTGAAAGAATTTTTTTCTACATAGTCATTTCTTTTGTTATATTCAAGTTAATTATTTCTTACATGAAGTTTGGTAGCTTATGGCTTGCATAGAATTGATCCCTTTCGACTTGATGAATACATACACATACACACACACACACACACACACACACACACACACACACACACACACACGGTTGCTGTAGCTTTCTTTCATCCCTCAGCTGTCTAAGTGGGTAGATGGTATTTCCCCTTTCATTCTTAATAATTTGCACACACATTCCCCCCAATTATGCAAGAAGTTTATACACTTCATTGATCTTTTCCTGAAAAAGTTTTTAGTTGATTTTTTTTGCAGTTTTATTAGTTTTTGCTTGCTATTTGTCTTTTTTTTTAACCTTTCACGATTTCTCTTCATTGAGCCCTGCCTCCATCTCTAGTATTTGCTTTTAATGCTTCAAATTGCCTCCTAAAGGTTATTTGCCTACAGCCCACAAATTTTGAAATCTGTTTTCATTTTTACTTAGTTCAAAAAGTTTCTAAGTTCCTAGAGATTTGCTCTTTGAATGATGGATAATGAAAAAGCTTTTTGTTTGCTTTTCTGAGTATTTTCCAGCTGTTTCCTGATAACTTCTAGTTTAATTCTATCGTGGAAGGAGAAACTAGTTATATGATTTTAGGCTTCTTAAATTTGTTACATTTTTTAAATTGATCCAGTATCAAGTTTTTGTTTTTGTTTTTGTTTTTAAAAAAAAGAGCAGAAAGAAATTGATAACTTTGAAAAAATAAAGAGGAAATTAAAAGGTGCTTTGAAAAGATCAATGATGAATATTCCGTGACTGTACTTTGAAAAGTATGTGTATTCTTTTATTGTTGGCTGATGTGTTGTACATATCTTTAGTGTTGTAATTTATTTCTTCTATATTCTTGATTAGTTGTATTTAACTGTGTCTATCTACTGAGGGCATTTAGAGGTCCTCAACATACTGTGTGTCTAGTTCTGTCAGCTTTTGCTTTGTATATTTTGAAATCTATTTCTTCTACATTAACAAATGTTTCACCATTGTAGCAGATCTTTGAAATATCTCTTTCCTAGTTTGCTTTTCTGTTGCTCAGATAAAACAGTACCTGAAATAAACTTGGGGAGGAAAGGGTTATTTGGCTTGGAGGTTGTAAACCAGCATCAAGGAAGCCAGGGCAGGAACCTGCAGGCAGGAACTGAAGCAGAGACCACAGAGGAAAAGCGCATTCTGGCTTGCTTCCCCAGGCTTGCTCAGCTTATTTATATGGCCTGCCTCTACCTCCCGAGTTCTGGGATTAAAAGCATATGCCCCCATGCCCGACCTCCAACACGATATCTTTATCCTGGTGAATTTCCTTGCTTTTTTACTCTACTTTATTTAGTATTAACATGATACAGCTATTTCTGTTTACTTTTAATTATTTTGAACATGATATATTTTTCACTTAATTTTTTAAGAGTGATGGTTTTTTTTATTTATATGAATGTTTTACTTGCATGTATGTATGTATGTATGTGTAGCTCATGTGTGTCTAGTGTCCACAAAGGTAAAAAAGTGGGCATGGATCTCCTGGAGTGGACATTGCAAATGATTGTAAGCCGCCATGTTGGTGCTAAAGACTGAACCGTGGTCCTCTGCAAGAGCAGCAAATGCTCTTAACTGCTGCACTGTCTCTCCAGCCCCTTTCCCTACAATTTTTAAACATATTTAAAATGAACTTCTTATATAGCCTACAAATAGCATTTACTTTAGACTTGATTTTTAAACATCTCTTGACAGTCTTGAGTGGTTAGATCATTCATTCATGTTTAATGTAAACACATGGTCAGATATAGACCTACCATATTATTTCCTTCCTATTTATAACTCCTATCCTTTCATCTGTTTTTGTCTGTTGGGATTGTTGTATCTGAACTGTTTATCAACATTCTAATTTATTTACTTAATTCATATTTTGGGGTTAATTCTTTCTCTAAATTTTGTAGTTATTGAAGTAGGAATTGAAATGCAGATTTACACATGCTGTGTATTTGCTGTTTCCAGTTTTCCTCCATAAATGTGAATTCCAAATCTTTG
The DNA here is from genome assembly GCA_902168405.1 of Peromyscus aztecus. Lineage (NCBI taxonomy): Eukaryota > Metazoa > Chordata > Mammalia > Rodentia > Cricetidae > Peromyscus > Peromyscus aztecus. Next base: position 32,600 of record CABHPQ010170861.1, read on the forward strand.
GCTTCAACAACAAATAGAAAAAGAAATTTGATCTTTATTGAATATATACAGACCTCTTCTCTTTGCCATTCCTTAAATGATACAGTGTAATGGCTGTGTTCACTTTGCATTTGTGTAGCATTAGTAGTTATTATATGTAATCTAGAGATAAATCTTATGGGAGAAAAAGCAGCATAAGCTAACTACAAATAAGAGACTTAACTCTCCATGATTTGCGTACCTGAGGGGTCCCCTGGATAGATACCCAGTCCTCATGGATACTGACTGAGGAACAAGTATATACTTGGACTTTTATTGTGAAGACAGGGTCTCACTGTCTCAAACTTGCAACCCTCACCTTCACTGCCCAAGTACTAGGATTACAGAAGCATGCCAGTGTGCATAGCTTTGTATTATTTTTACTCAGTCCACTAAGAACCAGTATCTTAGTACTTCAAGTGGAGTGCAGAAAACTTAGCACATGTAAGCCCCTTTACTCAGTGTGAATTGTAGTAATGTTTTTATTTAAATGCATATACATTAAAAAAAAAAAAACCTCACCAAACTGGCTTTATTCTTGTGTGTGTGGAGGGGGGTATCTGTTTGCTTTTCTATTACTTTGAGATAATATATTATTTCTTCCTTCCCTTTCCTCCCTCCAACCATCCCATATACCCCTCCTTACTCTCTTTCAAATTCATCAGAGTATTACATTTTCCACTTAGGACGAGTGTATTGACATACAATCCCACTATAAGCTGAGGAGTGTTATATTGTCCTTTTGATTTGCCTTCAAGTTTACTACCTCTCCTTTGTTATTTTCCTTTCCCAATATAGTCCTTCAGGAACTTTTTGTTTTGGAAATTATATTTTTCATTTTTATACTGAAACTGCCTTTTTTTGTTTGTTTGTCTTCAGTTTCTCTGTGGAGATTTGTGTCTTTCCATGTTTAAAACTAATTTGCCCTTTTATGTATATGAGTGTGTGTCTTGTACACATGGGTATACATGGATAGGAGGCCAGCGGGTATGATTCCTCAGGAACCATTCACTTTTTTCTGTGGAGACAGGGTCTCTCACTGAGTAGGCTGGGATGGCTAGCCGTCAAACCCCGGAGATCTGTTCCTTCTTCCTTTCCAGTACTGGGGTAGAAGCACAGGCCACCATATTTGTTCTTTGTTGTTGTTTTCTTTTCTTGTGTTTTTAAACGTGAGTTCTGGGGCTTAAACTCAAGACAAGCACTTCCCCTAACTCTCGAGCTCTTCCCTTACTTCTACAGCCCATTATAACAACTGCCATAGAGGCTTCATCCTGGTGTCTGAGTTACCTCAGGTTGATAGCTGTCTTCTTGAGTGGTTAGGATTGTCCTGATATTTCAATATCAGGAAATGTACAAGTAATTTTGTTCATTAACTTTTCCTGGGAAGACATCAGCAGCAAATATCTGTTCACCCTGATAAAGTACCAGTAACTGCCAAAGGAAGTTTGGTTGGAGTCTAGTTTAGTGAACCAGTCAGTTTAACTGGGGTTACTTACAGGAGCGTGGGCAACCATAGAAGCTAAACTACAAAGGAGTAGTCTTCCCCAGCAGCTGTTAACTGCTTATGTATCCTCTAGGGGAAGAGCCTGGTGAGTGCCCACCCCCACCTCACCCCCAGCAACTGTTAACTGCCTGTGTATCCTTGGGGAGGCAGGGGAGGGGAGGGGCGGAGAATCACAGCTGCTGAGTTCAAGAGGGCCATGCCCTGAGGACAGCATTCCACAACACATTTTGAACGCTATCCTAGGTATTTTCGGTGTTATTTTGTATGACTCTGGGTCCTGCTACTGTTTTAAAGTGTACATGACCATTTGAACTAGGTAGGTTCACCTTCCCGGCTTGGCCTGTCGCCTTGGTCTGACTGGGAAGCTGAAGTGTAGAGAGCAAGTCTTCGTTATTAAGTGGAGGAGGTAGGCGGGGGATGCAGGGATAAAGAGAAAAATGAAAGCTACAGGAGTTTCAATAGTCTACCACCATTCTTAGATCACAGTTCAGCTGATCATAAAGGAGGATTCCCTTCAGGGTTTTAGATCTGTTTAGTTCCTGTAACTGCCATCACTGCTACTACAGGTTTGTGTCCCAAGGATTTGGGTTTGTATGAGGAATGGGGCAGAAGATGGAACAGAGAAACCAGGGCTCTTCCTCCTTTTGAGGCACATTTCTACCCCCTGGCTGTTTTGGTCCACAGAGGCCCTTTCTTGAAGCTCTCTGTATCCATACCTGATGCTACACTTGAGGCAATCAGCCTAGGCTAGAAAGCATTATGGGAGTGGGAAAAGCAAAGAATGTACCTAAAATTGTTACATATTTCCATATCTTTAGATAGATGATATTAATATATGGATTCTGAATAGGACTTTTCAGTGGATTCAGTTGAAGAAAAGATTCTATCTCAATGAGGAACTTTTAAAATATTTTGAGCTCTTAAAAGTTGTACATCATTTGCTTATCAAATTTTGATTGTTATTAGCTTTCAGGTTTATAAAATAACTTACAATATTTATAAAACTCCCTTTACCTCAAATCATAGCTGATAATAGCTAAGATTGAGTACATATCTATGTATTAAGATGTCCATCTACATGAATGTACTTAGTTCTCAGGGATCCTACTAGGTACACATGTTTTTAGCTCATTTTACTGATGCAGAAACAGAAGTTGAGAAAGTCTTTCTTCCCAGTGGGGTGATGGTCTTCGGACCAGTCACCATGACATTGTTCTGGAAGCCTGTAGGTAATGTAGAGGTTTGAGTTTTGAACCAGACTTCTGCATCAGAATCTGCATTTGAACAAGGTCTCTCAGATGCACGATTCTGGGACAGAGAAATTATAAGTAACTTGATCAGTGTCTGTCACTCATATAAGTTACCCTTTGGATCAAGCAAGTTCAACTCACCATTTGCATTAGGCTGCCTTAATATAGCCAGTCATTGGATTTAAACTGTACCAAATAAAGGCTGAATTTCCTTTGTTAATTGAAGGGTTAAGACATGAACTGTTCTTTTGGGTATACATTTCAAATACTGCGTATGTTCACTGCCTTATCCTTAGAGAAATGTGTTATCCACCTTGGAAAGGACTGTGGTAGTGTGTTCCACCTATCATCTGATAAACCCTGAGTGCTAAAGAGAAAACGTGATAGTCTTTTTGAAATAACATTAATCAAAATTTGACATTTTTTCCATATTGTTTCCGTAAGTATATTCGCCACACAGAACCGAGAGTGGCACTTTAGGGAATAAATGAGATCATGCTTTGCCTGAAGTCTTTAGCTGGCCTCCTGTCCCCTTCCCTGCAGTCCTTCAGACTCCACGGTTGAGCTGACCGCTCCCCTTCTTGCCCTGTCCAACAGCAGTTGCTTCCTTGTGTGCTTTAGCCTTTTATCCTTTAGACCTTTTGTCTGCTTCTGGAGCACGAGCTCTGCCCCACTCCCGTCTGCACCTTTTGTTTGAATTGACCTTCTCCCTGGAGCTATGTCCTGGCTCTTTCTCACGTCCTCATATCTCAGGTGTCAGTCTTCAGCCTTCCCTGACCTACTGTGTTGAAAATACCCTCCACAAACACATACGTGGTAGTACTCCAGGGGCTAGTAGTCACTGCTTTTTAATTTGTTATTGGTATATATGGGGTTGTGTGTATGTGTGATGACAGACGTGCATGCCAGAGAATGTGAGTGGCAGTCAGAGAACAACTTTCTGGAGTTGGATTCCCTTCTCCACCTTTACGTGTTCCCGAACTTGAACTCAGGTCATCAGGCTTGTGTGGGCAAGTGCCTTTACCAGCTGAGCCATCTCACCAGCACAAGCTGACATTCTTATATAGTGTTTATAACATTTTTCAGTACCACAAAATATTTTAGGAACCACCCTTAGGATCATATATAGGTAGATGAGGATGAATAGCCCATCGATTTGCCATAATATACTGAAGTATAGTGTGTGTTTGAAATTAGTTAATATAAAACTCAGATATTTTATGAACTCTGGCTTATTATGTGAGTTTTATAACCACTATTGTAGTCATTACTGTAAATAGGAATGACAGTTGTCTAAACGTAGTAGACTAATTAGGAGACTGAGACGAAAATATCTCACATTTCAGGCCAGCATGGACAACATAACAAGACCTCATCTCAAAGAAAAGAACTTTTAAAAAAGGAAAAAGTGAAAATAGTTGAAATAATGCTACTTATAATTGGAAGATTCCCCCATCCATGTGTTTTTCATTTAGGAGTTTAGACAATTGTGGGTCAACCATGAGGGTAGATCCTGAGACACATCATGTCCTAAAGTCATTAACCAGCAAGGATATGGGTTGTAATTTTAAACCCATCTTGCTGGAATTGATCATGCTTAGCTGGTAGATTAAAGCTGCTGTTTGATTTCCATTCTAAGTGTGCATGCCACAGTCAACATAGCGTGCTGATATCGATACTCAGTGTTGAGTGTGTCAGATGCATGTTATTGGTGTGCTGGTTTACATAAATGCATTTACATAGCATTTTGTATCTCATGAGTTGTGTCCATCTTGTCTTTGACTGTAGGTAACAGTTAACCTCTTCCATATGCAGCAGCTACAGGCTGCATCCCTTGCCAACAGCTTCCAGTCTCTCTGTGATAGTGCCAAACTCTACGATCCAGGTCAGGAGTACAGTGAATTTGTGAAGGCCACAAGCTCAAGTGAATTAGAAGAAAAGATTGATGGGTAAGAATTTATGTATAGGTGAAATTATTTCAAGAGAGAAAACATTTGCTGAGTTACTAAGTTTATAAAGAAGTGTCTTTTCTTACACTGAAATATTAACTTTAATTTTTTTTCAATATTTTCATAGTATTTTGTGGTTTCTTAGTACATTTAAGGAATAGATCCAACATACTTGAGAACAGAGCTTTCCATTTTCACACAGACAGACTTCATTTTGAGTCTTAAAAATCCTTCAGGAATAGCAAATAGTGACCTACATATTTTGAGTATCCCAAAAACTTAACCTATATTTTCCACTGATGCTATATTAGAAAAGTTTAATCATAACATTGACTATTCTTTCGTTACACTTCTTGCATATTTCAGCTGTTATAAGTGCACATTAAAAGCGTTATTCACATCTTTAAAAGAATCTGTATAATAAAGTTATTAATATTTAGTAAGCTTACTTATTCTATATTTATTAACAAGTTTTCTTAATAGACCATTAGTGCTGAGCTTTATTTATTTTCACCCTACAGGAATGTAAATAAAAAGATAACCAATAGTCCCCAGACATCTGGATATGGACCTGCTGACTCTTTAGAGGACGTCGCCCGCCTCCCTGACAGTTGCAGTAAACTCGAAGAGGACAGGTGCTCTAACAGTGCAGACATGACAGGTGCGTTTCATACTGGAGCAAATACTTCTTTATGAACAGCGGCACTCACGTGCTTACCAATGAATTTGAGCTCTGGAACTAGTCCACTGTTAGATCATTTACAGCTCTAACCACTGTGCAGTCTCAAAAGTCCATAGTTAGCCATTGTTAAAGAAGTTTGAATCATTTCCTTTTACATAATGTAAATGTCAGTATTTCACCTTATGAATCTACCTGTAGGCAAGTTTTTAACTCTTCTTTTTTTAAAGGTCCCTCTTTGATAAGATCATGGAAGTTCGGGATGTTTAGTGACTCTGAGAGTACTGGAGGAAGCAGTGAATCTAGATCTCTGGATTCCGAATCTATAAGTCCAGGTACAAATATATCTAGTCTAACTGAAAATTCAGTGAAAGACTGAAATAGTCCATTTGGTTTTTCGAGACAGGGTTTCTCTGTGTAGCTTTGCACCTTTCCTGGAACTCTGTAGCCCAGGCTGGCCTCAAACTCACAGAGATCCACCTGCCTCTGCCTCCCAAGTGCACCACCACCACATGGCTTCATTTGGGATATTTTTAACGAGCATATTTTTAGGATGATCTCTCTCTGACATAAGAGAATATACATATATATGTGTAATTTAAAGAAAAAGAAATGAAACCTTTATATGGAATCATCATCTAGCCCAGCAGACAGAACATTAGTAGTACATGAGAAGCCTCACTTATGTACAGATATAAGTACCATACATATATATAGATATAGATATATCACTTCCTATCTCACCAGAATAAAACATTCTATAGCTATTTTAAATGTTTATGGTAACGTATTTCATGGACTTTACCCTCTTCTGGATGCTATAAAAATAAAATCATTCCCTTACTCTTGATTTGGTATTAGGGATTGGACTTAAGACCTCTTGCATGAGCTATACACTGAGCCTGTTTTTTAACTTTTTTTTGAAACAGGCTCACTAAGTTGCCCAGGCAGGCCTTGAATTTATTCTGTAGTCCAGGCAAGCTTAGAGTCCTGTGCTCTTCCTTCTTCAGTCTCCCAAGTAGCTGGGATTACAGCCTGCACCCTCACTAAGCCTTGACTTCCTTCCTCCATGTTGGTGTGAATAGCTATCTCCATGTGCATACTCTATAATAACTTAGTAATGAAAGGTCATTAAAATATGAGTGGAAGGTGCTGCCTGTCTTTGTAAAGCCTGTAACCTCAAGTGCTGACTGTCAGAACTGGATAGTAAGGGCTCATAAGAATATGTAACCTTTTTTGTTTGTTTGTTTGTTTCAAGTCAGGGTTTCTCTCTGTAGCTTTGGATCCTGTCCTGAAACTTGCTCTGTAGACCAGGC